>KZ061920.1:218055-261919 GCA_002091835.1 Anopheles maculatus | reverse complement strand
CCCCTGGTCATTTTTCACAGTGCACACACGGTGCAAAGAAGGAAGCAAAAACGCTTCCTTGAAGGGCAGTATCGTGAGCAGCAGAAAACGGTTAGTTGATTTATTTTTTCACGGTGAAAACGTGGCCAAAGTGCAGTGAATTGAAGGGATAAAATGGGGACCAGGGCTCTTGTTGGGCTGTGGAAAACTATCGTGCAGGTGCCATGCTTATTGGCTAAAATCTACTGCTGCTGCTTCAACTGCTTTCCATCAAATGTAGATGAATGTTAGCAGGAAAAACGGATTCTGCAGCTGCCAGGATGAAATTGGTGCAGGAAAAATGTATTTTCCGTGCTTGAGGAAAAAGCGAAGTGGAGTGGAAAATGTGAATTATTTTGTGAAAAGCTCAAAATAAGTGAGAAAACGCATTTAATTCCTGTCAGTTGTGATGAGATTTTACAGAAATAATCATTCTTTGATTAACCGAAGTGCAACAAGCAACAATCGATCGATGTTAGTTGTATCGAATTGTCTTTTTTGTGGTTTTAGATCTTTTTAATGCAAATACAGAAAGAAATATACAATCAAAAAAGTGCATTAAGTCGTGAAAATCGTAAAACTCCATTAGCTTTGTTTAGCTTTTGTGTCTTGAGCACGATTTTAAACTACTTTCCTTGCTCATTTCGTATTAAAAAGTATTTTAAAAATCAAAGAAAAAAGAATAAAATAACGAAAATTTTAATCATTTCCTCCCCTATCCAGAAAAATAGTGCGCTCTGTGCTTGAAACTGAGGAAAACAAAAAAGGAAAAACGTGCCGCGACACTGTAAAAAAAAAGGAAAACCCCGGTGGGGCAATATAAATTATGAATAATCGTTGCGTAAAGTGAAGTTGCAGTGCAGTGATGACTACAGTAGTCGTGTGAAGAAGCAACAACAGCAAATAGAGAAGTTTATAAAAATGAAAAGTGAATGCCGAAAAAGTGTGATTCATGGTAGTACCCGGTAAAAAGGAAGAAAGCAAAAAAGCAGTGAAAAATATATAAAAATTTATGATAATGAGCGGCCGAATGTGAAAAGTGATTCGTGTTGCTTTGTGGAGTTTGTTGGAAAACTCCTCTCAACCCCCCCACGACCAACGGGGAGAGGGGGAAGGGTGGCAATGAGAGTGTGAAGAAGTGGAAGAAGAAGAGAAGAAATATTGGAATATATTAATCATGTGCACTGCTGCTGCTGCTGCTGCCGGGAAGCAAACCGTGTGCCACTGTTGCTGTTGTGCGTGAAGTTGCGCCCGTGTTTTGTGCTTCTTTCGTTTTTGTTTCCTTTTGTTGTCACCGATAAGTGTGCGTGTGTGTGTGTTTTGTGTAAAAAAGTGCATTTATTGAGGATCATTAAAACGCATCGATAGGCAGAGCACAAAAGTGGCCAGATTCCTGTGCCGCCGCGAACGAGAAAGCAACCGTGTGGAAGCAGAGCAACATCATCGATAGGAGCAGCAACTAGTCAGTGTAACGAAAAAAAAACAACCCCAAATCAATTTTCATTAAAAATGCATTAAAATGGGGTGGGAAAAGGGGAAGAAAGTCTAGGGGGTATATTGTGGGACCGAGTCTCTCCAGCCAGTTCCATCCCAAAAGGGGAAAAGCGTTTGACACAGAACACCCAGCCGTACAGGGCTTTCCCGGAGATGGATAGTGAGAAGGAGCGTACGAGAGTGAGAGAAACAGAGTGAGATCGCGATTGGGGGTGAGCGAGACGCTTGCTTGGATTAGGTCGTCCTGGAAGGGATTAACAGTTTTTGAGAACGACCTGGTTTTCTAAGGGGTGTGGGTTAAAGGGCACTTGTTGCCAGTTTATTATCCTTTTGCGGGTCTAGGAGTACCAACAAGTCCCACGCCAGAAACCCGAAACGCTCATAATCCGGACAGAAAAACAAGAAAAAGCGAAGCAAACGAGTAAATTTCTTAATAAACTACAGACAGTTTCAATTTTGTTTCCCCGCTTGATCGCAGCAGGCGAAAGACGCGAAAATGGAAGTAGCTCATGGGTTGCGGCGTATGAATGGGCACGGGAGTTTCCACTTGAACGGAAAACTGGCGAATGTGGTAGAAGGTGGTGTCCGGTAGGCTTGCCTTTTTAGTTCGCTTTTCTGGTCGCGCGCGTCCAGTGGTCATAAAACTCATCAATTTATGGTTGATATTAATTTTCATTCCACAACGCTCTCTCTCTCGCACGCTCGTGCTCTCTGCCAGCAAGCAACGGAATAACAACGTCAAATAAAAACACATGGCACAAATTTTCTTACGGGTCGGAAAATACCTGCCACCATCATCTCTCTTCTGTACAGGGCTTTCCCGGAGATGGATAGTGAGAAGGAGCGTACGAGAGTGAGAGAAACAGACTGAGCGCGATTGGGGGTGAGCGAGACGCTTGTTTGGATTAGGTCGTCCTGGAAGGGATTAACAGTTTTTGAGAACGACCTGGTTTTCTAAGGGGTGTGGGTTAAAGGGCACTTGTTGCCAGTTTATTATCCTTTTGCGGGTCTAGGAGTACCAACAAGTCCCACGCCAGAAACCCGAAACGCTCATAATCCGGACAGAAAAACAAGAAAAAGCGAAGCAAACGAGTAAATTTCTTAATAAACTACAGACAGTTTCAATTTTGTTTCCCCGCTTGATCGCAGCAGGCGAAAGACGCGAAAATGGAAGTAGCTCATGGGTTGCGGCGTATGAATGGGCACGGGAGTTTCCACTTGAACGGAAAACTGGCGAATGTGGTAGAAGGTGGTGTCCGGTAGGCTTGCCTTTTTAGTTCGCTTTTCTGGTCGCGCGCGTCCAGTGGTCATAAAACTCATCAATTTATGGTTGATATTAATTTTCATTCCACAACGCTCTCTCTCTCGCACGCTCGTGCTCTCTGCCAGCAAGCAACGGAATAACAACGTCAAATAAAAACACATGGCACAAATTTTCTTACGGGTCGGAAAATACCTGCCACCATCATCTCTCTTCTGCTAGCAGGTTTTTCCTTTTCCTCTTCGGTTGTCGTTTTATGCAAACGGTTTCGATACCATGACGGTAATCGACGTTGATCGTCTCGAACGTAAAGCGCTCTGGACGAATACCGGGGGGCCTGATGGCAGGAGAAAACTACTCTGTAAAGCAAGAAGAAAGCGTGTGTGTGTGCGAGAAAGAGAGCATTTAAAAAAGATGTCAAAGAGAGCGAGAGATCAACATTGTGCTGTAAAAAGCAAGTCCAGCAGCAGAGTTTGGATGAATTTTTTTTTCCGCTTTTTACTTCGAATTTTTACATTTCACTTGTCCAGTTCGTATTTTCCCTTCCCCCCCAAAGAGGGAAGGTTTTCTTTTGATGTGCTTGGTTTTTCTCTTTATTTTGCTTTCCCACTGTTTGTGTAATAAAAACGAAGGAAAAACCCGGACAGCGTTGCGATTCTCGGTTTGGGAGGGTTAAGTGTCAAGGACGACGAGAGCTTGGAAGAGGTGACAGCGTGAAGTAAAACTGTTGCATTCGCAAGAATCCGTTCCGGTTGGATTGCCCCACAGTGTGAGTGAGTGTGTGTGAGAAGGTGAGCGTGAGTGAAGATAGTGAAGTGTTGAGTGAAACGGTGGAAACAAACTAGTGGCAATACTGGTATGAAAGAAAATGGGGTTGAACACACGTTGGAAAACACATTCACACACAACGCATGTTACCTGTTCTTCTGGCAGGTGTTGAAGCTTCGACCGAAGGGCATAAAAGCATATTTCCTTAATACAAACAGGATAAAAGAAAGAACGAAAGGCTTCGGTTTCCATTCGAACGGTTCGCTGTGGAGGCGAGTTTTGCATTTTGCTGGCGGAAACAAGAACGCTGCAAAAGCGTGTGAAGTGTGCGTAAAGTGTGCGCGACAAGCAATCGGTGCGGAAATTTATGGCGTGACCGTGTGTGCGTATGTGTTTTTATGCTTAGGATAAAAGGGTTGTCGTTCCGTTGGTGTCACACAGTTGATAAAGGAAAGGAATAAATCTCGGTTCACTAATCGTTGTGTGTACTATTGGTTACTGTGGCGCCCTCTATCTGTGATAAAAAGAAGTAGATACGATTTAGAGAGCTATAGCTAGGTTTTCTGAGCCACATCTAGTGAAAATCAAGTGAAATTCGAGCAATTTGGAACCATCAAATTGTTGAATAATGTTAAATAATTATAAAGCTGAAAATTATAATTGAAATTACTTCAATTTTAGTCTCGAGAATTATTGATGGGGACCCTGGCATCCATGTACCGAAAAACAAGCGGAACGAAAGCGAAAGTTTCAGTTCTTTTGTGACTGTCAATGTTTTTGCTTTCCACAGCAGTCTGTGACAGCGTTACAAAGCGTTACAACCATATATTATAAAACAAAATCCTTGTGTAAATCACTGATGTATATGATAGCAACGAAACACAAACGATATGGAAATGAAATTGTAGATAAATGACTAATGTTGGACTGCTAACTTAGTAAGTTCCTGGTCATGTATATAAAAATGATATAACAATGATGTGGATTAGCTGTAGAAGTCTTAGGAACCTTGGACTTCTTCAGCTTTTAAGATCAAAGATTGAACATGTGGGCCATGAAAGAGTCCCTATAAAATATGGCCCAAAAAGAGTTAAGAAAAGTAGCAGAAGCAGACGAAGAAGAAGAAAATGATGATGAAGAAGAGTCACAATTTCCAAAGAGCTCAATTATCAACGTTCAGTAATAAAAATAATTTTATAGAATGAAGAAATATGACATTTATCCTAGTGCTTAGTGACAAAAATAGCACAAAACTCAAATAATGTTGTAAAAGTGAGTAAATGGGGCCAATATTCAAAGAATTTTCTTCCTCTTTTTCTATTTTTTTTTGGTCCTACAACTTTGAGAGTCCTCGGCCTATCTGACTTAGTTTTACCCGGAAAATGATAGTCAAACCTGCGTACAGGGAGACGATCTGTGCGGGATTTGATACTTGGTTCTGAAGTTTGAAGAGCAGAATTCCTAAATAAAATTTAAGTGAATTATAAAATATTTTTAAAAATACGGCACCCTGCCGTCATAATGGAAATTAAATAAATAAATAAATATAAAATATTTTTGTTACTTAACCTAAAACAACGAACTATAGAATGAGACCAGTCACTGTAAGAGCTTGTGAGAGCTTGTAGGAGTTTTGAACATTTTCATTTCGCTTGTCTTTGCCATATTGTTCAAGGAGTTCTTTTACCTGGTCCTTGTTTTTAACGCTTTTGTGCCCGAAATTGTCATACTTATTTCTATTCTAAAACCTGTCGAATGTATCTTTCTGTTTCTCTTCAGCTATTTCCATCTGAATAATTTATTCCTTCCATAAACAAAAACTCTCATCCACGTACAATTATACTGAGTTCCCTTTAAAAACCAATTCTTCTAAACCATCCCGACGTTGCTTATCATCTCCGTCACTTACCGAAGCATCTTCACGCGATAAATGAGCGCTTTTTCTTGCTGTTTAGCTGAATCTCATGCCGATATGGAGCCTACACCTACCATCTGTGCCACGCAAACTGGTCGGAAAGTGGTAATGAAAATCTTCTCCTGCAGGACCATCCCTATGTACGTACACAAATGGATACAGATTTTTCACAACAGGTCCAAACGATCCAAACTCGCTCCGCTTAACATGGGAAGGAGGGAAGCAGAAAAAATATGATCCATATAATTTATGGCTGCACTGAGTGTGGTTTCGTAGAAGTATTTTTTAAAAACAACTTTCCCGCACACGATGAACCGGGATGATTGCGACAAGCAGTTGTTGTGTCTTGAACGTGTTGAGTGCTCATCCAGCACCAGTAGAAGCAACAAACGCTGCATTGCGTCCTACAAACACACGGACTCACTCAGGGTGAATGTTTCCAGATTGCCGACTTTAGAACCGCAATCTCAAATTCCCACAATCTGCGCGTGTGTGTGTGTGTCTTCCGTTGTTTACTCCGGTGTGCTAGTGTGTGTGTGTGTGCGCATGTGGGATGATGCCCAGCTCGTATGTACGTGTGGATTCCGTTCATGTTAATGCTTCGCTCCTTCCTGGCTCCGTTCAAGCTTGAGAGATTGCGACCAGGCTCGGTGTGTTAATGGTACGAAGGTTTTGCAGGCGCAGGCGAAGCTAATCCAAGTGGGAAACATGTACGGCCCATCGGCCGGGGCAACTAATTCTAACCTTCGCCATGCTTCCCCTGCAAAAGCCGAGAAAGGAAGGGACGGCGAGGGTGGTGAAGGTTGCTGAATATTTTATATTCCACACTGGATAATATCGGTTTTCGGTGCTTTCGGTGCACGGGTGCCCATTCTGCAGGGTCGTGCCAGTGCTCTACGTACCCCCGGTACGAATCTAATGGCATTAGGGAGGAGTGAGTTTCGATGTTAATTAAATCCATGTACGGGCACCGGCATTAATTAGCCTCCTCGCCGAATGGCCAACCGGCCGACCGTGGGCAGGACGGTCAGACAGTGAGGCACCAGGCGCCTCCATCGGGTCGGTGAAGCACCAGGCGTCTCCATCGGTTCGGTGAAGCACCAGGCGCCTCCATCAGCGGGTTACGAGCAGATCCGGCAGATGGGTTTGTAGATTTAAAAAAAATACACACAGCAAAAGGAAAAGCGGATGCGGATTATCGCTAGCATTAAAGATGAGCTGTTATTAAAGAATGTTGCCTCTTGAACACCGAGCACCCTCACACTAACCTCGCTCAGCCCAGCGCAGAGTGGCCACCACAAGAGTCCAGTGGCCAGACAGGGCAATTAAAAACGTGAATAGTGAAATACACCCCAACCGGCTCGCTTCCAGAGTGCCAGGTCAAAGTTTGCTAAAGGATGTACAGCCAAACAAAAAAAAAAACCCGGGACGAAAAACTTCAATTGCTAGAAAGAAAAGTTTTCCCCTCCGTGGAAACGTAATACTGAAGCAATAAAGCCTGCTTTTGAAAAGTTTGCGCTTAATTCCCCAACATTTGGAAGCCCCGGATGAACCGTGAGAATGAGGTTAGGATTATGTGCGAAAGTTTTTGGGTACTGCAGTAGCAGTAATTGTTTTAACATTATTTAATTACAAAACAAAATAGGGGAAAGTGCATTCGGGCATCAAATGTTACAAGGAAAAATCCTTGTTTACATTTCTGGTTTCATCAAGAACAGCAAATAGCAATACGGCCAGGCCGTTCTATATGAATAAAAAAAAAAAAAAAAAGAACAGCAAATAAAGCATTTAAAACTTTAGATGAAGGTTAAATGTCACTGTAAGGGGTGTAGTTTTTTTTCTCCATTGAACACCATCGGACAGACAACATCCGCCTGCAAAGGGTAGCAGCAAGATGCACCCGGATTCTGCTAGAAAATTAAAACAATTTCCTGTTTGCAGACATCCTGTCGGGGTTACGTTCGTGGCCTTCACAGTTAGCTCGGTGACCGTGTTGCAGCATTTAGTGTTCTGTTTTCGCAGCAAGTCTTATGCGTTTACGGAACGAACATCTGAAACGGTGTATTTACTGTTTGTTTTTCATTTGAATCTTTGTGCATTTTTGTGAAAACTTACCGCACTACTGGCGTATGTACTTAAAAGAACTAGATTTTTTTCCCGGGAACTCAAACGCATATACCCTTTTATCCATTACATTAAACACAAATACCAAACGGTTCGTTCGTGTGCCGGATTCATGAGTGTTTCAGCATTTTCTGCAGCTTTTTTTTCGCCTCGAGAAACAGTAAAATCACGTTGAATCGTTACCTCGTAGTGAGTATTCGCTTCCCTTTTTTTTGTAACCGAGACGTGATGTCGGCACGTCCGAAAAATGTGCTTTTCCAGCGAACCATTAGGTTGATTTTCGCTGCGTGGCTGTTCGAGCGCGATGGAATTTATTCTCCAAAGAGAAGCAACCTTTTATTCTGCCCTTACCATTAACCGGATAGTGGCAGAAGTTCGTTCGGATCGCAAAAAAGGAGGAGAAAAAAAGATGGTGAAAAGAAAGACAAAAGCTCACAGAAAATAAATAACCGTAAGCTAATTCAATTGCATCGTTCCTTTTCCACTGAACAGTCCGTACTCGGTAAGAGCTGTATGGAGTGAAATGAAGTTAGAAATCGATTTCCAATGTTACAGTAACATCTTCATATGGAAAGAACAGCTTTTTTGCAGCAGCAGTGTGTGTTAAGCATGAATAAAATCAAACTATTTCAACCATGCAGCTCATGATACAATAAAGTTGAATTCGATTCCGTGCACCTTTTATACACTTTATATGATAAAGTGTGCGAGGCAGTGTGTCTGTCGGTTCTGTGAGAATTTAGGTTTTAGTTTGAATAATTTTATCCACTTGTTGAAGCACGAATTTCGATCGATACGACTGAGAACGAGATGGCGAACTATTGGATGATCCCTGTTCCACGTTACTCCCAGAGGAGACATCACATCGTACCTTGAAGTTTTTGGACGCTTTCTTATGGTTTTTTGACGGTTTCCCATCGGTTTTTGGTTTCTTTTTGAGGTTTTTTGACGGGTTTCCAGATAGTTTGTATTAAGAATAAAAAATATCATTCAATTTGTTGAACCAAAACTAAAAAATATTCAGAGCAAAACAACAGGTTGTTAATCTTTAAATAGTTGAAAAGAAATATTAAGCAAACTCTTTAGAAAACGGTCAACTAGCTGTTGGTTGAAACTGTAATGAAAATTAAATGGGAAAGCGATAACACACTTTCACGTGCAATGCTTTCAAAAAATAAATTTGAAAAAAGTCATTTAAGTGAGTTTTGCATCTCTCAAGATTATTTTGTGCAACAATTAAAAGATAAATCTTTATAAATCTTTAATTAAATACATTTCAATGAAATAAAATTTCAATTTATTTTAATCAATGTAACAAATTCGCTAGCTTGTATAAGGTCTAAAAATACGTTTTGACGGTTTTTCTTACAGAGTTCCAAGCCTCGTAGGCACGAATGGGTATCGATTTTATTCAGAAAAGTAATTTCCATCACTTTGTGCAACCTTTTCCCATCTTTTAGGTAGATTGTGGATTCCTTCCTAAAAAAAATAAATCGTAATGGACGCAATTCATGTTTCGGTAGAATTTTGCAGTTCGGATCAATTCTGGAAGTGCTGCGCGGTCAAACCATGCTCTATCGACCGGAGCAGATAGTAGTCGCAGGGCACAATGTCTGGACTATATGGTGGGTGGAGTAAAACGTCTCATTTTAGTGGCTGTAGGTAAGTGCGGACAGGTTCCGCCACATGTGGCCGAGCGTTGTCGCGCAGCAGAATGATTTTGTCATGCCTGCCATTCCAGCACTTCGTGGTACACCACATCCAGCAGGTCCCACCAAATGCACAGCATTACCTTGGTGCCATGAATGTTCCGCTTGGGTGTCAACCAGGAAGCATGTCCTGGGTACGTTGCTCACAGGTGACCAAACGGCGCTCTTTGTCACGGGGCTTTAGCTCATGTGGCACCCAATGCCCTGTCTTCTGGATCATGCCTAATGCTTTTAAACGCCGACAAATGGCTGACAGAGTAAACCCAAACGTATTTGCCAGCTGAGTCTGTGTTTGGGTCGAGTCTTCATCAAGGGTTGTCTCTAGTTCGTACTTTGTACTAGTTGTACTAGTTCGTACTAGTTCGATCTTCGTACTTTGTTGGCCTCCCAGAGCGTCCTTCGTCCTCCATACTAAAATTGCCACTTGTAAACCGTTGAAACCACCTCTGACACGTTCTTTCCGATAAAGCGTGATCGTCATAATATTCCCTCATGGTACGATGGGTCTCGGTGGACGAAGTTTTCATCAGAAAGTAATGTAGGAGAATTCTCCTCAAAAACACTTTTTCTGGACTGAATGTATTCATTTTGCAACCGCGCGGAAAATACTTTGTTTACCAATTGATGAAATGACAGCTAGGGATAAACAAACCCTGAAGATGACACTTCAAAATAACAGTGTTGCCAGAAAACTTATTTATAAACCTGGTGTTTTATGGAATAATTATTAAATTGTTCCAAGCGTATTGCAAATAAACGGTTACTTGAAATCTAGACTGATTGTTTCATTAAAATGTCCAATAAAATTTCCAATTATCCTATCAATCTCTTCACCTTACACAAATGTGTCTTTCACTAGCCACTATTTGTGTACATGTTCACACATTATTCAACACTGACGACATTCTTTGAAAGAGCCACGTAAAAAAAAAAACAGAACCCCCCTATCTCTAGACCAATAAATTCCTGGAAAAACTGATCCCAGCGCCCAAGCATCTCTCGGGAGAATAAAGCCCCATTTTCATACCACAGCGCACAAAAAACACCATCACACCACAAACGAATCGATTGAGAGATTTTCCCAATTTCCCATTCTTCAACGGCCGCTACAAAACCCGACACCATAAACCCTGGAAGGGAATTTTCACAAACAACAAATATTGACAGTGAAATATGCACGTTTAAGAAAAAAGAAAAACCCAAACTTGGTGCTTTCCCTGTCAAGGGGAGATGAAAATAAAACAAAAGGATTGAAAATAAATATAAAATGGGACGGTTTTCGCAAAGGAGAAAGGTATAATGCACGATTCTTTATCGATTGCAAAGTGGAAAACATTGACAGTGGATCGAAACAAACGTGGAAACGTGATAGAGAACGTGAGTGAAATGAGCACTTTCACGATTTGACAACCGGATTTAGCTGCACTGTCGCTTCAAATTGAGACGCAAGTTGTTTTGTTCCGTACTTTTGTATTCACGACCACGAACATAGATCAACATAACGACCATTTGCAGGGGAAAATGAACTACAATTCGCAGCTCGTTAGTAGCGCTAGAATGAACTCAAAAACCTTTCCCCAAAGTTCTTTTTAAAACTAAAGAAACTCGTCTTCATTTAGCACCCTTTGTCCGTGGCGGGATAAATTGACCCATCTTATATGCAAACTTCCTTCTCATTTGAAGAAGTTTTCCCGCCTAGAAAAGGACGCTCACAAACACACACACACATACAAAAGCCACCGTAAGCCAACGTTTTGTGTAATACACATAAATATAGAATGCGATACAAAACGATGGACCCCCGGAAAAAGGCGGCAAACTTGTTGAACCTTTCCCCGGCGCATTTTCCACCAGAAAAACCAAATCATTACGGGGTTTCGAATGACCCAAAGAAAGCTGGCTTTTCCTTTTTTTTTTTGCTCCCCACTTCATTACACACACAGGCGTCCGCTTTCGAAACCGACCAAATTAAGCCAAACGGAGAAGAAGTTTCCCGGCTACCGGCAGCTGTCAAATTATCGTCATTCCATTTTTTGTTCGGGGGGCGCTGGCATTTTTCCCACTCGAACCATCCTGGGCAACGACCCCGAGGAAGTGAAAGAAAAACATTTTTACCTCCCGTATTCTTCATCACCCAAAAGTGGGGAGGGGGAAAAAAAAGAAAAATCGCTGTAGGTTTGTTTTTCAAGCATCTTTGTTGGGGTTCAAATTTTGTACCTTTTAATTTCTGATTCACTGAACTAGTCGCCGTCGTGGTCGGCGTTTGTGGCGCTGTAATTCCATCAAGGCAATGGTCAGGCAAGAGCGAGACTGAGAATCAACGGGCATTCGTTCGAATTTTCTTTTTTATTTTTTCTCTCAATAGAATAGAAAAGAAAATTATCTACCTTCTTGCAGCCGCTCCATTGGAGTGGACGGTTTATTGGGAAAACATATTATTTTGTCACGTTCCATCGCGCGACCAGCACAACGGCCGCGAGTGGATGTGCTTTTTTGACCGTCTGTTTTAATTTATACCCCGCGATGGTTTGAACGTTCGCTCGAGCGTACTTTATGATTATAGAGTATCGTTTGTGTGTTTCGGAAACAGAAATCCAACAAGTTGTCATAACACTGGGACGTCTCTTCATTTGTACGACCGGTGGCTTGTTGATGTTCCGGGGAAATGGATTTGCTTTCTTGATTTTTTTTTGTGGTACATTTTATGGGTGTAGGAAATGTTGATGATTTGTTTTATGTGATAAACGACACAGAAGCGTATCGCTATAAATAAGAAAAGTTAGCATGATGATGAAGCTGGTGTAATGATTTAAAATATGATCCATATTTTTTTGCTTATAGATGGCGCTGATTAGCAATGACAATCAGATTGACAGCTTGATAATATTGATTGATTGATCGATTGAAGATTTTCGTAAAATATTAAGAGTTTTGGCTTCTTCTATGGCAAAGCTTCAAGAGGACTTGGAATGAAATTTCTACAATTTCTTAACTATTAAAAAATTTAGACACAAGTGAATCTGGAGAATATTGTACTTAAAATTTTAATAACAGAAGGCGCTGATGTTTTAATGTTCAGTTTGATAAATGGACGACCATGATTTATTAAGCTTACCATATTACTCACGTTCGCCTATGTCGGAAAGTTTAATGGTGTTTTTTGAGGTTGTTGTAAGAGATTTATAAACAAGAATGAGATGTTACATACAAACTAAAGTAAATAAAAAAAAATCTACCAGAAGCCATTAATGCACTAGAATACCTCGAATATCTGATTTACAGCCTTGGCTTACTGCAAAAGTTCTCGATACTACGCACCGTCTAGCGCCATCATGTGCTGCCACGTCTAGGTCTATTCTCATGATATGAGCAGTCCACTGAATCCTGACGAGTCTAATTCAGGATGCAGTGAGATCACCGTACAGCTCGTCGAGATCCTCAAATTGCTCTTCAAAACATACGGGGTCAAAAAATTTTTCTAAGCGTCTAGCTTTGTCGAACGTTTTCGTCAGTTTTGGACAGAGTCTACGTCTCAGAGGGGTTTGTGAGTCTGAGTATTGGACTATACTTGCTTCATACAGTCCCGGATTCAAGCTAGACCCAAGCGCGTAACTATGTCGTTGTCGTTGCTGACATTTGACACCAGAGAGGTGAAGTATTAGACGACTTTATAGGCACGATCACCTATCTGTACATCATCTCTGTGTAAATCAGAGTTTATTTGAAGATTCAGTTTCAGTAGTGAGCAGATTTTGACTCTTTAATCTCTTTAACTTGAGGTTCATTGCAACCTACTCGATCCTTTGGTAAGCTTCTGCTACATAGGGAACCTCCAACCAATGATGCCTATGTTATCAGCGTGTATCAAAATCTGAATTAACTTATAGAAGATTATTCTTGAAGTTTCCACCTCCGAGTTCGAGTTTCGGATGACCTTCGCTAGCTCCAGATTGAAGAGAATACATACAAAACCATCACTTGTTGGCGCGTTGCCACCTTGATGGAGGTAAACGGCCTGGGAATTTTCGAACCATCTTCACCTCACATGTGAAATTGGTCATTGATCTTTCAAGCTTGGTAAGTTTGGTCTAAAAAGCTCATTGAGTCGTGCTACGCTGGCTATGGTGTCATATGCGATCTGTTGGCAGACATATTCTGGTCCGTAGTAATCAACTAAGAAAACAGGAATATAGTTTCTAAGGAACTAATGTACATTTGATTGAGATGTGACAGTCAAAAGAAGATAACCTTTCGTTTTAAACAGAGAAGTACATAAAAATAGGACTCCATAAACTCCAACCACAATATGCAACAGTTCTATACACACATCTTTCTTTCAACATACTGTGTGCTTTTAACAACGTCTTACTGACTCTAGAACCCACCACGACCACGACTCGGAATGGCATTTTGGCGCATAAAACAGTTCACACTCCAACGCATTGCTGTCTGACACTTTTTCCGCACCACTGGACACAAACACAGCACTTCCTTTTGCTAGAAAAGCGCTTGTGGAGGTAGCCACAATAATTTCAACTACACCCGGGAATCCCAAACACCTTAGGCGTTGATCTCGAAAAGATTATGGCGCGAAAAAAAGAGAAATAAGTATCGGAGCTTCTTCATACAGCGGACGAAACGACCACGAGAAGGAAGCGATGGAAAGAAACAATGCACGGAATGAAAATAAATCGCCTCAACAAAACGCTTACTGCTCATTCTCTTTAGGTCTCTATCTCTCGCACACGGTTGTAAATAGAAACAGCCCAACAACAGCTGAAACTCGGTGACACAATAGCAGAAAACAGCGTGTACATACGCGAGGCCGAACGAAGAAGCTACCGGATGCCGGAAACCGGAAAATGGCAGAAATTTTCTCATCACCGGAAAGGAAACTCCGGTTTGCCACCGGAGAGTGTCCAAATGCTCGGCATCGGTTCGCAATGCTTGTATGGAACGTGAACGTGTGAAACAAAAGTGAAACCAACCGCGAATGCGTGTGAGTGTTAGTGTGTCACGCTTTGTGATGGGTGTGGAAAATGCAGCAAAGGAAAACAAAAATGAACAGTATGGCTTTTCTTCCTTCTGGCTGTCAGTTAGAGCTTACAGTACACGGCTAGGCTTAGACACTGAGATTTCTTTCAAGCGGAAAAAGAAATCGTCTCGTCTAGTTGGGTTGGAATTTTGTGCCATTCTGCTGTCCTAGCTCTAGTCAGTCAGGCGCTGAGAAAATGGACTTTAACCATGCAAAGAGCGAGACACTAAACGACGGACCAGCACGACGAAAACGATACAGTAATGACAGGAAAATGCTGACAATGGATACACTGGGTGTTTTTCCCTGTTTCGTTCTCTTTTTCTGCTCCGACGCAAATAATAATGTCCCTCACCCGTCGAAACGGCTCGGTACCGATAATGAGTACCGTTTAAGGATCTTTTGTCGGGCCTTCTTTTTACCCCATTTGCGCCAGTGGCCATCGGGGGTCGTTTTGTCTTGTGCTTCGCTGTAGGAAATGTTGTTGGATTGTGTTCTTTTTCCAGTCCATAAAACCTACGCCCAGTATTATCATCAGTTTCCTTTTTGGTTTGAATTATTGCTAAAGGAAAGTTAGTCTCGCAGAAGAAGCTAGTAGATAGGATGGTAGTGAATGAAACTTAACGCCTTAATGTATGCTATTTACTGTTGTGTAGTATTAAAGGCGTATTGCATTTTTATCATCCCAAAATGTGTCTTTTAATTTGAATGAATGTTAAGCTTGATTAGCTATTCATAAGTAGAGACTGAATAAAACAAAACGCCTGAATGTATACTATGAACAGTTGTGAGTTTTAAACGGTATATTTCAATGCGATCATTCTAACATTTGTTTAAAGGTATGAGATATGTTTAAAGTACAAATAAAAATAATAAAAGGGAAAAGATTGTGGTCTTAATAAAAAGGAACAAAACGCCTGAAAGTATGCGAGACACTATGGTTATTTTTGATTGAACTTTAATAAGCCTTATGTTTTATTGTTATTTTAAAACATTATTGGTTGCAACTGTATTTTTGACTTGTTTGTTTGAAAATTTATATTGAACTGTAATATTCTTACATTTGTCTTTAATTTGAAATATTCTTGAAGATAAATTTTCGTTTCATAAGAAGCGTGTTGACTGAACATTACGTTGAATCACACTAAAACGTCTTAAAGTATGCTCTATTTACTTAAAATTTTGTTAAAACTGGTATGGAACTGTAGCTATAATTATTTGTATTTTAGTTTGTCTTTAAGTCAAAGGCAAAATTTATTAAAACAAAACGCCTGAATTTATACTATTTGCTTATCTTACTTGAGCTTTTACCGTAAATACTTTGTTTTGAAGCACTTTTACAGTAAGAAAATCGTTCACGAAATGAGCAAAGATTGAACACTTGATTCAATGGTGTAAAACGCCTGAAAGTATACTATTTATTTTAAATTGTTTATTTGACTCCTGGAAATATTGAATCAATGTGTTAAAAAGCATGTTATTTTCAACGATCTGTCTGACACTTCGTAGAACAAATAGCTAATGATTCCCTGAGGTCAATTTTAATTTAAAGCTGTAATTGCTTTGTTTCGATTTTGTACACCTTTCGTCGTATTTTGTGTTTTTAATTGGACCTTTGATTTTAATCATGGCGCTGTTTTTGCGACAGTTTTGCAACGCTTTCACTTCTTGGAAGCTTCTATCCCTCCCGGTATTGGGAATCTTTGAAGTATTTTTCTCTTGCCCTAGTAGTTTTCCTAGCAGACGGTAATAAAAACACAAACGAAAAATGGGATTGAAATTAGTAAAAGAAAGCTAAAACAAACCCCTTTTTTTCATTCTTTTTAGCTTTTCGCTAAAAGAAAACAAACAACAATGAATGCTAAGCAAGCGATCGTAAATGAGAAGAAATACGGAAGACATCATAATACCCATTTCCCAACGTTGTCCCAAACGGGGCTAGGAAAATGACATCCGGAAGCAAACCAGGAAACGAAAATTTTGCTCCCGAGACTAAATAATTCATCGTCAATTCATCGAAGAAAAAAACAATCCCAAACGCATAAAACGGTTCACTTCTTACAATTCCGGAAATGGAACTTTTGGAAACGCAAAAGTGACAGCAAAAAATGTTCTTCCGCATTTGTGTCGGTCATACTAACAAAGTAGAGTGGAAAATAAAAAATCTTACAGTACCCCCATACAACATGCATGAGTAGGAAAAGTGTGGATCCTTTCCGGCTCGCTTTCTGCACAATTGCACCGCGGACGGTCATCGTGACGGCAGCAACCAAACGGCCAATTGGTGTCCCAAAAGCGTCTAACTATGTCCTGCTAGCCTTGCTGTACGGGGAGCTCGGTAGCAGAGTACTTGCATCTGTCGATGCGTGTTTGTTTATCTTGCGGAAATCACAAAATCGTGTCGGTACGCTTATTTTCCTCACGAACCACCAGCCCCGAAAACGAGACCACTTCACACTGTACCAGCCACCGTTGTCCGGACTGCGACGATTGTGATGTGATGCTAATTAAAATTTAATTAAAACATACCTCGCAAAAGCATCCACCTACGATGGAAAACGCTCGGTTCAGGGCGGTACGACATGTGTGTGTGCCTTTTTCTCGCTCTCGCTCTCTCTCTCTCTTGAAGCAGAGTTTTCTGCGTGTATGCAGCATTGTTGTTGTTATGATGGAGGGCGTTTAATTATTATTAATGAAGATTGATTTTTCGCCTAGCGTGCACTTATAGCGATTAGCGAACATAACTATTAAATTCTGCTTTGTGGCGTGTTGCGTGTGATAATGATTCGGGTTTTGGGATTCTGCGTCTGATTGCATTAAGTGCTATTTAATGAGTACGAGAGCGCGGCGAACGTTGCATCGGATATGCAATTTTGGGACAAGCTTGCCCAACACCAATCTCAGCTCTCCGGTTTTGTCACACGCTAACAAACTTGCATCAAACTATGTCACATAACCGCGCTCACAGAACACAACAAGCGCAAACTTTCTAATCCAACAAAATGTTACCAAACTAAGCAAAAACTTACACGCGTACTTCATCCATCCACCCATTTTACTGTGTGAAACAGGGCGAAAAACAAAACACATCCAGGCGAAACAGTTTCCCAACACATCATCCGCTACACCGAGAAGTGACATCTTTTATGTGCAAAACACAAACACCACTAACACTTGGCCCAGTGTTGCAAACAAACAAATGCAACAGCGAACGCTCGTGCGTGTGTGTGAGCAGTAACGCCACTCATCAAAGGAGTAGCAACCATCATCATCATCATCACCCTCGTGGACTAAGGCATGGCTTACTGTGAAACCGTGTTTTTTTGTGCTGCTACCACTTACTACTACTTTGTGCAGTAACGCGTGTGCTTGTGTTGGGGTGTTTGGATGGTGTCACCCATGCTTATAACGGACGGCGCTAACGCTAACGGCCAGCATTTTGTTTTGTTTTATTTTACTGCGAAAGCTGGGTGGAAAGTTGGTTTAAAATTACCTCGTTTTGAAATACTGTGTGTGACTGGGGAAAAGTTTTCCCGCACTGCGGTGGAGGCGCCTGGTTGCTGACGTTTGCTGTAAGGGTGAATTGCAGTGCAGTGTTGCACACCGCGAATGCTTCGCTAGCTGTTGAACGTGTAGCGATGTTTTCCACTAACGAGAGTAAATGTGTAGCAGTATACCCGTAACCGATCCTAGCTAGAACCATATTTAATTTCACATCCTTAAGGGATGGCGCCTTCCAGCGTCTCGAGGGTTTGGTTGGGTCACACCAGAAACCCCCGAAACCCCGGCGGGCGCTTGCCTATCTCGCATAACAAAGCAAACGGACAGAGGGAAGTGATGAAATCATAACAAAATCTAGCAACTGGTTTGCTGCTCGCCGGATCTACCGTATCGGCTTGTTGCCCTGTTTTCGTTTTTGCTCTGCCGAGGCTCGTTCGCGAACTTAAGATTGTGGCCATGTTCGGTGGCATGCGTGGTGTTTGTTTGCTGGAAAACAACCATATTCCTGCTTATTAATAAGGATGCCTCGGGAGTAGCGCCGCGGAACGAGCGTAAACTTTTAATTGGGTATATTTGGCCGTTTTACCGGTCGTCGAGTCGGGATCAAAATCGGGTTTAATTCGTGATAATGCATTGAGTTGTGGTTCGTGTGAGGTTAGCTAAAGTTTTGCCTTATGCTTTACGAGCGTCCGGGGAGATATGATTTTCGGGAGAGTTTTCGGTTTTGAAGCGAGTTGGGGTGGAAGTTTTCCACACACAAGTGAGGATTTTTGTGGGTTTGATCGATCCTTAAAGACTTTTCTTATATTTTTGTTTTCTTCTGAGCATTATGGCAATGATTTTACTGCACATTTATTTGAAGCTTTAATATATGTTAAGGCCATCTCAAAATATCCATTATCGAAATTGATGTAACTATTTAATGCATTCTTAAATTTATTGATGTGTTTGTATAAATAAAAAGAAGTTAAAAAAGCTTCTTGTTCAGGAAAAAATATTGATACACACATATTGCCAAAACATTTGCCTAAAAGTATGCAATCGGCTGAGCAAATCATTTAGAGCTGTGTAATAAAGTTGCTAATAATTTTTGCTTTGTTAATTAAATTATTATTTATTTTAATTATTAACTAAAATTGGATATACTTTCGCTTGACACATATCAAGTTGTTAATTTTGTTTAAAATTTCTAAATTTGAAAAACAAAACCGTTGATCGCCATTACACAATTTCACATTATAAGTTCAATTACGATGTTTTTCCGGAAAATTTTTAATGGCAACATATGTATGAACAGCTGAATAAGGGTTTAAAAAACTCAGTAGAAACAATAATTATTTAAAACAAAATGGCGTTAAGTATTGACTAGCAATGGAAGCATGACACATGTTTAAATAAGCCTTCTTGTTCTTTGTTTGCCTAACGACCTCTTAGTTCATGCCTGCCATTACTGGCTTACTAGACTTATTGTTACCGCATAGTTGGATAGTCAGTCCTCACTATGGGGGAACGGCCCAGATGAGACTTGAACCCCGTTCCTGCCGTGTGAAGACCGGCGTCGCTGTCGCATCTACCATAATTAAAAAAAAAAATAAAAATAAAGAAAATAACGAAATACGATTTAAATTTAACATTGTTTCTAATTTTGCCTAAATATATGCAATCAGCAAAACAAATTCATCTAAAGCGATTCAATTAAGTAACCCAAATATTTTTAAAATAGTCTCAACACAACAACTCCAACTTAAGAAGCAACATGGAAAAAGGATTTATTATCACTCCTTAAACACTCCCTATTTCACCACTCATCCTGGCCCCACTTGAAACACAGTTAAAAATGTTGCACAATATTCAGTACCGAAAACTTCAACCTGGCATGAATAATTGCGCAACTGGCGCACCCGCGTTATGCGCTTACCGGCAACAGTAAGAATTGCAACATAAACTGCCCGTATCGTGCAACACCGTTCGGTTGCTTTGTTGACTGTTGAAAACTTTTGCTCTGGCGTACGATTTTCCCCTCAACGACTTTACACAGTGGTAGCAGTAAAATTGCAACTTTTATTACCTGCTAGCAACCAAATGTGTATGCAACTGAAATCCTATACGCAAATGCTTAGAAGTGCTGTGTGTGTGTAGGGGTGGTCATACAGTCGTAAAATTGGCCACTCGCTGGCCCAAAAAAAAGGGAAAACAGCCAGGTAACAAGCTAAACAAGAGACGCTCGCACGAATATTGTCCATCGCTGGGGAAGGATATGTAAGTACAGAAGAAGAGGAAAGAAAATGGCACGCACTAACACACCCCAATGCGCCACAACCAACGTCACAACGGTGTGGGGATTGGAAGTTCGTTTTTTTTTTGGTTTGTGTTTTGTGCCTGCCTTTACAAACTTTTTCAGAGAGGTTGCAAAACAACAGGGCCTTGTTTACAGAAGAAACATAAAATATTAAAGCGCAAAACTTTCTCCGCTACAAAAACCGCACCGGACCCGGTAACCCGCGACGAGTGTTTGTGTGTGTGTGTGTGTGTGTGTGTGTGGGAAGGGTGTTGCGTTGACCGCAGCCGCAGTTTTCTGGAACTTACATTCTTTCATTTTATTTTATTTTTTCCCCCCCACGAGTTGCAGGGAAAATATTAAGGGCAATGGTTTTGGCTTTGTCGCCCCGGAGTTTTGCAAAAACCCCCGTTTGCGGTTTCGTCTGGTTTCGTCAATACTTTGTGTGTGTGTGTGTGTGTGCTTGGTTGGGTCCAACAACGGTTACATTGCTCTGTTGTTGGCCATCGCTAATGAAAACCACCGGTGGCTGCTGCTGCTGCTGCTGCTGAAGTCTGTTCCCGATAGGCCACAGAAGTTTTTCGCGTCCAAAAGCGCGTATCAGCAGCAGCAGAATTAGCTTTTCCCTGACAGCTTTTGGGGGGTGTTTACGCTCGGTTTCGGTGTACGAAAGGCACAAAAACACGACCTAATAAAGGTAAAGCGGGCAAGAAAGAATCACAAGCTTCCTGCTTGATTGGAGTCCACCGTAAAAGAGTTTCGCAAAATGGCAGAAAAAACATCGCAAAAAGAAAACTTCTTTGATTATCCTTTTCTTTCTGCTGCCGTTTCCGTTTCTTACAAGCGACATTTGGGGAGGTTGTAATAGATTCGAAATTGGTATTCTGCTGGGGCTCGTTTTGAAGCGCGAAAACCGATAGACCAACAAGGGATTAATTCATTACGGACTTTTGCATTCTTTTGCCATCCTTTTATCAAGTGTTGTAATGAGTGTTTTATCATGTTTTTTAGGTATGCTTTTCGGGGATGCTTATAGACATCGATACTTTATCATACCGGCTATCGACATGATTTTTGAGGTTGTTTTATTCTGAATTAATTTCAAACGAAATTATTTATTTTGAATTTAGAGACTAGATTCAGAAGAATAAATTTCAATTATTAAAAACTCTATTAGCGTGATGTTAAGTGAAGCAAACCTTGTCCTTAAATATCGCCCTTTTCATGAGGAACAGCGTGGCGTAGCTTAGGATATTTTCGCCTAAATGTATGCAATGTATTGTGCAATCTGACAAAGTACTCAAATTAATATTATTGACTTTATTTATCATACAACCAAGCACGTTTTTATCGCTGCAAAGATTTTAATGAACTTAACTTGCCATAACAATAAACATTTACAAGTAAGGAATCAAATAATCAATAAAAAAGCGAGTAAATAAAGAAATGTTTTGCTGTATAAAAGTCAATTAATTATTTCTGGGTTTGATTTTATAATGCTAAATGTAATTATTACTGTTTTTTTTAGTAATGACGCATCTGCAATAACTGCAATAAATAACTGCATCAAACGAATCAGCGGTTAGCTGAATCTGCCTTAAAGTATGCAAACTACAGAACACACATAATAAACGTAATCGTGATTTGTTTAATACAATATATTATTTTACGTTACGTGTAATGTATAAATTATTTTGCCTAAAATTTATAATTATAGCCACAAGCATACTAAAAAATTGCGGAAATATAATAAAAGTACGACAATTTACAATAAAAATAATATTATTGAACTAGATTCGCCTTAATATATGCAATTCGCAATGCAAATTATTATTTTTTTCCAGTTTATTGCTGGAAACCTTTTGAAAATAAAGTCACTTTCATAAAAAAAAGTTAAATACACAAAAAACAAATTGTCTCCCATCAAAGTAATGAAAATGTATTACATATTCTTAGTGACGCTCCACTCCATAATACTTAACGCAAAAAAGATAAATCATTTCAAACAATAAATCATACTGGTTGACTGATTTATGCAACCATTTTGTACCGAGCAGACATGACAGCATTCGCACAAAATGAGTCAACGCGTGTGCGTTTTGTCCGTGTGAGAGAGAACGAGTATAATGCAACCAACGATCATAAACTGTGTCCATGTCTATTTATCCGCCACCTCAATCAAACCATCTGGCGGTCTGCTACCGTTTGCTACCCACGCCAGCTGCATCCTGTGACGTCGGTAACAACACCACCACACCGACAGATTCCGGCGCCATCATCACCAACACACACACACACACACACACACACACACCACTCCATGTTTCCGATCCGTGCGGTCGGGCACGGCAAATTGTGTGTAGCATTGTATGCAGCAGATTGCAGCTTTTGCCTGTGCAATCTAACCGATGGTTTCTAGGCTTGGTGGAATGAAAAAACTTTTGTACAGCTGTGTAATTTTTTCTGCGTGAGTTTTTCCTACAACTAGTAAAGAATTCCGTTTTTTTTTGTTTCTCCCTCTGTTAACAAGAGCCTTTGTCATTTCCATTCCATCGGGAAGCTGCATTTTTGGCCCAGCTGAAACTGGACGCCGTCCAGAACTTCACCTATCTGGGGTCAAAAGTCAGCACCGATAACAACATAGAAGTTGAATTGCGCGCAAGGGTGCTGGCTGCCAACCGGTCATACTACAGTCTGAGGAAACTTCTCCACTCAAAATACCTGTCGCGACGGACGAAGCTGGGACTGTACAAAACCTTTATAGTCCCAGTACTCACATACGCCTCTGAGACATGGACTTTGTCCAAAACTGACGAAACCCTCTTAGCCGCGTTCGAGAGGAAGATGCTCAGAAGGATTTTTGGCCCCGTATGTGTGGAAGGACAATGGAGGAGCCGCTACAATGACGAGCTCTATGAGCTGTACGGTGATCTCACCATCGTGCAGCGAATTAGGCTCGCCAGCCTCCGGTGGGGTGGTCATGTCATGAGAATGGCACAGGACGACCCAGCCCGTAAAGTACTTTTAGGCCGTCCACATGGACAGAGGAGGCGTGGTAGGCCCAAACTGAGATGGAGTGATGGCGTTGATGCGTCCGCCAGAACGGCCGGGATACTTGATTGGCAGACGACGGCGCTAGACCGTGAGCGGTATCGAGGATTGTTGCAGCAGGCCAAGACCGCGAAGCGGTTGTAGCGCCTGATAAGTAAGTAAGTAAGAAACTGGACGCAGACACGACTAATTGCTATGGGAGGATCACCATATTGTTCGCTCCAACCGAGCAGCCACGCTATGTGTAGTTATTCCACTCTCTGTCGCACGTCTCTCTTCACTCGTTTTCTCGAGTTCCGCTTTTCGCCTGTCCTCATTTGGGGTGCCCATCGACGGGACCGGGATTTCCGGGGCCGCACGCCGAGCAGAGCGCGCTGTTCAATTTTTGTTTCGGGCCCAAACTTTTATTTTCCATGTTTTTGTACGGGCTTTGTTAACCCGGCCTTCCATCATCAATCACACGCCCAAGTCCAAGCACCGTATGTGCTGCACGGCCAAATTTGACGATAACCGCCGGCCATGGGTTTTCCGGAATGTTACCAACGATTCTCCGGTTAAGCATTGGCTTTTTTGTTGGCATGGGGCGCGCTTGTTTTCGGGTTTTGGTGGTGAGCTGATTGGTCGGGTTTGTGTGTGTGCGTTTCCTGTGTTGTTCTGGCCGGTCAACCGACAACACAACCATGGTTACCTTTTTCTTTCAACTTTTCAACCATGTTTGTTTTGGTGGTGTGTCGCCTGTGGGCTAGTTGAATTTCATATTCGGGTGGGTTGGTTTTGCGAGTCGTGTATTTTTCTTTGTATTTTGTGTTTGTTTATGAGCGTGTAAAATCGATAATACACTTGCGGATGACTTTACGAGTGGATTGTAAATATTCAATAAGTGCAAGAGGAAAAATAATGCAAAATAAGTGCAAACAAACTAAAACTTGACATCAACTCGGATGGTATTATGGTCACGCACTGTGCTATCGAGCCGTGGTATCAATTAATTGAATATTTGATATCAGCTTTTCATGTGGCTTATGTGGGTTTTGCTTATTTTTTTACGGGTCATGTGTTATAAAGCTTTATCTTTTATGCTTTTGAATGGCTTTACAAATAGTTGAAGTAGAGGTTGTAATAACAAAAAAACAAGCAACCGTTCAAAAGGATCATGTCTCGGATTTACTATGACACATTAGTACCACGCTGAGTTTGCTCCACCATTGTGTTTTTACTTAATCTACGTTACTAGCAATTAAACATGTTCAGAATAAGTTGTTTAATGTTGCAATATCGTTTCTTTCTATACCAAATTATTTATATTGATCGTTTTGAGCTTTGCAGTGATTTGTAAACAAAAGTATTATCTTTTAGTTTACGTACATCCAGTCGACCTGCTAAACCCTTGACAGCTCTCCTTATTTTGACAGCTACGTAAACAAACAACAATTCATGCCACAAATACTTGAAGCAGAGCCTTAGCAATTTAGCAATTCTTAAATATATTTTCTACCGTTATTACAGCTCGAAGTAATGAGATTCACTTTAGGGCTCTTCGACATTTTCTTCTGGAAAGATGTTGAACAGACGTGAGAAACATCTAACAGACGTCTTACTTGACTACTTATCAGACGCTATAAACACTTAGCGACCATGACCAGATACAGAAGTTCTCGTTACCGCCATGGATCGTTCGTACCAGCCTATCGAAAGCTGGCGATTTTAATCAGCAGTACGATGCCTACAGTAAATCCTACAGCTTGTAGAGGTTGTTATTAAAGTGCCTTGTACCACACATACGGGACCAAAATTCCTTGTTATCGTCTTCCTCTCAAATGTGCCTTAGAGGATTCAACTATCGAGAGAATCTATGATTCTCTATGTAAATGTCCTATGTGAATACTAGACCAGGCGTCAGTAAAACGACAGATGTTCCACAATTGTGAGGAAAATAAAAGTCACATTCTGGAAGAGATCAGACGTTTTGCTCAGTTTGAAACTGTCAAATTTGAGAGTTTGTAGCAGCTGATTGAACTGCCTACTGGTGGCTGTGGGAATAAAATAGCATAGTTAGGATCGATTCCAAATGTCTAAAGGGAATCGTGCGAATCTCATAGGGGACTGAGGCAAGGGGACGGACTCTCCTGTTTGCTGTTCAACATCGCTCTGGAAGATGTCATGCGAAGCGCGGGCTTCAACATCCGGGGCACGATTTTCACCCGGTCTCTCCAATTCCTTGGCTTTGCGAATGACATCGATATCATCGGGCGAACTTCTGTAGCAGTGTGCGAGGCGTACATCTGATTGAAACGCGTGGCCGATAGGATTGGATTGAGGATCAATGTGACGAAGACAAAGTACATGCTTACCGGAGTCTCTGACCGTGTTAAGGCACGACTTGGAAGCAAAGTATTAGTTGAAGGGGACGATCTCGAGGTAGTAGAGGAGTTTCGCTACCTTGGCACGATCGTAACTTCGAATATCACTGTAAGCTGCGAAATCTGAAGGCGCATTGTTCAGGGGAATCGTGCCTACTACGGACTCCACAAACTCCTGAGATCCAGAAGACTCCAATGACGCACGAAATGCGCCATATGTATATCGCACACTGATACGGCCGGTAGTCCTCTACGGGTACGAGTCCTGGACTATGCTGGCAGAAGACGCCAATGCTCTCGCCATTTTCGAACGGCGGGTGCTACGGACTATCTTTTGCGGTGTGTGCGAGCAGGGCGTTTGGAGAAGGAGAATGAACCACGAGCTAGCTGAGCTGTTTGACGATGCAGACATCCTGACGGTCGTCAAAGCCGGAAGGATACGCTGGTTGGGTCACGTGATGAGGATGCCGGACTCATGCCCTGCCAATAAGGTGCTCGTCAGCGACCAGTTCGGCACGAGGCGTAGAGGAGCACAGCAAGCTTGTTAACTGGATCAAGTGGAGTCAGACCTGAGGGATATCGGATGCAACCGGAGGGTGGAGGAGTGCAGCCATGGAAACTAATTGGACACCAGGTCATGTCTACTTAACGTGTTTTCTAGGAACAGGCCATGAAAGAAGAGATGAAACGGTGTGAAAGAAGAGATGAAAATGACATTTAGTCGACCTGCAAAATGACACAACGAAAATCCTCCAGTGCCATCTGTGTTCAATCTTATAGAATTAATATAAAATTTGATTTGAAATCGTTGTCTATAACACATTTATCAACAAAAATCGCTACTTAATTCATCAGAATACTTTATATCACTAACTCGAAAAATCAGCACCACATGACGAAGATCCCATCGTTTGTCTGCGGCAACGTTACAAGAAAGGCTTAATTTAATGAAGCTCCTTAAGCACTTGAGCGTGGTTGACTTGATTTGTTCGCTCAAAAGCCCTCAAAATCCATTCCTCCTAACCAGAACACCACCCAGAAAGCGCTGCATTGATTTGACTGTGCCGTTCAGCCATCTGTATAAGGCTAGACTAGGCCTTCCGTTTTTTTGTACTCATACACAATGAAGTTCAGCGTTTAAAATACCGCCGAAAAACATTCGCTCCTTTCACGTTCGCCCATGTTTTTCGCGAAACATTCCCGGCATAACTTATCTCTTCATTAACATGCCATTGGTTCGTTTCGACACACAGAGCGCTGCTCTCGCTGAGGTTTCGAGTTCAAACAGGAGCGTACCCTCTTTTTTTGGGAGACCTCATTTTGTCATCCGCACCAGGATGCTCGCAGTTCCTTGTTCCCTAGGCTCGCACACAAAAAAGGCTTTCACACTTTTGCCCCGTCTCATTTTCGGTGCTTTAAATAGGTGTTTCTAAAAGCTGCACGTAAAAAAAGGATGCCATTACAAATTCCAAACAATGTTGCAGCTTATTGTTCGCCCTCTCGCCCTTGTTCTTTCGTTCGAGTTCATTGGTGGCAAGTGTTAAATCCTCTCCCTCATTTGCACACTCAAATGAACACATTAATCTTGGCGCTATCAGAAATAAAGTCCGTCGCAATGTTTTCTACCCCTTTTTCCCAGGCCGGAATTTCGCATTTTCCCCCGAACTGCTGTCTAGGTTCTCTGATGGTTCAAACTTCCTCAATACGAAATCATTTATTTTGCACCCAAGTTTTACATTTAACACTTGGCCTGAACGTTGGGTTTGAGGCTGTGAGACTCACAAGTGAGACATGGAACTGAGAAGGAAAGCTGAAGAAGAGGAAAGTCGCGCACAAACTCGCATTGAACCACCGTTCCCGATGGAGGAAAAGTTGGTATAAATAATCAACGAGCTGGAATATTTATTACAGCCCGTCCTTTTACCTCGCAAGCCTCGCTTTCTATTAGCCATTTTGTTAGCTGGGGAAAGTTGTTACTGGACCGTGTGATCCGCCGTGATGGCTGGAAGCGTTCTGCACCGAACAACTCCTGACAACTCTTTAAGTAACCGATTCCACTTTATTAAACGCATTTACGCATAAAATTAATCATCATGCTAACGGATTGAAATTCATTTTTGTGTGGTTTTTCGAGCATTGCAAGAAGGTCCTTTGATACATCTCAATCACAACATAGGAAAAAGAAAAACGACACCTCGAGGGACAGCCCTGACGAGACCTTGGCTTTGGCTATGCTTTACGAGAATAGCATGCAAATAGGGCTAAAGGCAAACCTTCTCGCTGGGTCCGCCCTATTCTCGGACGACCCATCCCATTGTACTACCCACGCAATCGGTTCGGTTACGGAATGTATAAATAATCATAAAACGATCTACGCTGAAGGTTATGTGCGAATGCGTTTTGTGAGCCCAGAATATGTATTTTTCCCGTTTTTTTCCCTCAGTTCAGCATAGATTTACAGTGTACCACCGTTCAAAATGTATCTATTTCATACAACAGACAAAATGTTTCAGAACACACACTCAAACACACACGTACACCATCACGCGAACGAATAAATTACTCCCCGTTTTTCGGCCTCAGCACAAGGACTCCGTTCCTGTCTGCCGGTGTGCTGGGCTTTTCGAATCGGTCTGATGTAAGCAAACGATCAACTTGCGCTACAATGGAGCAAAAAGGTAGTGGCCGTGTGCTGGAAAACTCGTACACAGATAGGCACACACACACACACACACCCTCAAACCGGGCGGAAAGGGTTACAAATGGTTGGTGCGCCCCGTTAAAGACGTCACAGGGCTGCGTACGGGACGAGCTGGTGGAACCTGTTGAAAGTGTTTCATAAATCAAACGGAAGCCTAGATGGATGCTACCAGTTGCTTTCTTTGTTCTACTGCTGCTACTACCACCACTACGCCAACCAGGCCAGCCATGGCCTGTCGGCCTGATGTGTACGTGAGCGTTGCGAGGATCACGTAGAACCCGACGTGGTGGAACATTACGTCGACAGTGCGAAAAGTTCCGTGCGAACTGCTAGTAGCAGTGATTTATTGATTTATTTTATTTTCCACAAGAAAATGGCATAAAATTGCTTTTTTCTCCAATAAACTGCGCTCTCGATGTGATAAAGGCAGTAAAAACTTCTCTTTTCAGTTTCAATACACGATAGAAAGCGATTTGTAATACAAATTGCATAGCTCGCAGGAGCAAGAGTGAAAGTTATTGCGCCTAGTTGTATGCAATTGAGCAGATTATCGAGAAACAAGCAGATATAGTTCGACAAGCAATTAGAAGAACAACGTTAGAACCTTTTTAAAAGCTCGTAAAAGTGTGATTGAAATAAGGTATAGAATATGTTGAACTTTATAAAATATCTTGACATTCTCCTCGGTAATTGATTGCCCATGAATAGCAGTGAAAATAGCTAACCTTGTCAAGTGAACTACAATCAAACGAAGACAAGATTTTAGACAAGGCCAGTCTGTTAAATCAATATATTTTTTACACAAAAAAGTACTAAGTTTTACTTATTTTGTACTAATTATACTCTAACAACGTTCCGAGTCTGTCAAAATAGGTTGTCGGTTATACAAATCGATTTGTAATACAAACTGCATACATTGCTGTTGCTGTGCAAACAATTACGCCTAGCAGTATGCAATTTTCCGACAATTTTAGTTTATTCAGTTTGAGCATCTGAATTTTAAGTGATTAGATGAATAACGAGAAAAATAAATAAACGATAATGATTTTTATATTAAATATGACTAAATAAGGCACTCTTCAGCACACCCTCTTTAAAACATAATCTCAACGTTTAGCTTCCACGCCTTCTGGCTCGCTTGCTCATCTCTCCTCGTCTCTCCACACCACACTCATCCCTTACACCGGGACGAACCACCTTACACCGGGCACGTCCACACGAACGGGGGAAAAAAGCCTGCTTCAAGCACCCGACCACGGTGCCGAAGTGTGCCGACACTTGCGAATTGAAAAATGCTAAGCAGCAAGCAAAAAACGAGAAGCAAACCGGGCCACACGAACTAGTTGTCTTCCGCCTCCTACATGTTTCGCTGTAAAATCAGAAAATCGTGCCAAATCGTGCCTCGATGGTGTCATTCTGGGCGGCCGCTGTTCGGTGTCGTCGCCGATATGTGCGATGTTTGCTGCCGTGTGTGTGTGTGTATAGCGAGTGTACAAATCGAAAAAAGCCGGACCGAACCTGATTCTAGGCGCTTTTTGTTGCTCTTTCCACTGCTGGAAAATTGTGTAGCTACAGGTTTTGGTTTCCCACCTCGCGTTTGATGTGCCGCTATTTGGCGGGGCGTTAAAATGGCAGCCGGAAGGGCGTTTGCATGGCTATGAATGATTAGCTTCAAATCACCTGAGCGCCATCAATCATATAAAAAAGTGGCACCCACACCAATCAGAAATACGAAATCAAATGTTGACGTGAAGCCTTTTTGAAGCTTCGCCAACCAGAAAGTCTACCAGGGCCAGGTCCTTTTCTAGATGTATTTTTATTCCGGACCGGTGTTGCGTGCATAAATTTGCCTTTCGTACAGCTGACACCTTCACTTCGGTTGGGCCCTTCTCAATGGGCGACGTTTGACAGTTAGTGTTTTGAAGGGGGGCGATGGGGCCATAACATGTTGCGTGCTGGTTGGCCGTGTTTGGTAACGCCGAACACACCGACACCGGCTTTGTTTTCTTTAGCTTACTGAATGTAATCCCGTCCTTCGATCGTGTTTATAAAACGTTTAACGGACGGCAGAAAAACAGAAACAAATCTACCAAATGAAGCTATTGCTCTATGCGCAAATCGGTTGGTGCGGGTAGATTGATGCGATTTGTACAATAAATAAGGGTAGAATTTATTTGCACACTTTAGCGTAAAGGTGGCTGACTGAAATTTGCGTGCGAAGAAAAATTAATTTTATTTGACAGAGGGAACGCCTGGTGTCTAATCTATCTATCTATCTGGATCACGGAGTACAAAAAAATGCTTAAAGCTGTCGGATCTTTAGCTGCATGCAAGGTTAATAAGTGTATGGCATCAATTTATTTTTTTATGCATGAGACATTATTATTTTTATCTTTGATTGTCACAACAGCGCATTCTGCTCCATTTAGTTCTGAGAAGTTGAAGACATTTAATCATAAATTGTGTAGATAGCAACTTCGTTGCACTGGAGCTTTCTGAATTCTTAGTCCATGACTGTTGTTAACAACAACATGGATGTTTTCTTAGAGTTGTATGGATCTGATGGACAATCAAAAGAGCTTTATAAAAATCAAAATATCATACTTAATATCTACAAACCAAAATAATCGGATTATCGAATTGGTTTTAATGAAATTCAAAAGAATTTTTCTCCAATCTCATATGAATAACAATGGAGATATTATACATTGCTTGGCGATATCTTCTTTATAGGCACTACAATCCGTAGAGGTCCTACCATTCATTCACCTTGTAAATTGAAATACAAATTGTCACTGAGTAAATATCTTCAGACCTCTGACGTGGGTCATCATAGACCTCAATTTTAAGTCGTTAGCTCATGGTTCGCCGAAGTCCGGAGCGTGGGCCAAATCAACTATAATGTTGGAAAGATGTATCAGTCTACGGTTGGTCTACTAAGTGTGAAAGAGGCCTCTTTTATAGCCATTATCTGTTAGGCTCGTACATTTTTGTCCTGATCAAGTTAATAAATCTTGAGATATCAGTCAAGTAGTTTCAGTAGTCCAGCACTTCCCAAGAGAAGTGTGCCGATCTCTGCTCTAGCTGACAGAGATGAAGGGTGGTGCTGAATTCTAGGATCACAGTTGCAATGTCCGACCGTTACCAACCACTGTGCACACCAGTCAGTCCTATGACATTTTGTATTTTGACCAGAGCGACTGCCAGTGTGCGGCTGTCACTTGAATAAAACACACTCTACTGGCGACCTACCGTGAGATCGGACTTGAAATTTCTTCCTTCTGATTTCTGTGTTCTGATTTCTGTTTTGTTCGTTATTTATTCTGATATTCTGTTTAAATAACTGCCTAACGGCGAGTTATTACGCAGTCAAACAAAGGACAAGCAGATAACATAAGACCAGCAAGATATTTCCCTGAAGAAGGTCTCCATTGTTTCAAGAACACGATTACTTCTTAAGAGTCAAATCACATGTATCGTACATCTAATGTATTGCCGATGTTTAGAAGATTTAATTCTACAAAACAATCCTTCAACTCAGTATAACACTTGCTCAGAACATAGTAAGAGAATTCTTCATTCCACCAACCAGAAACCCTTGAACTATGTTATGTAGCTCTGTAACCTGGACAAATCAACTACTACGGAAATGATGCGTTAAAAGCATCCACGATGGATGGACGTACCGAATAGAACACATCAATTTAAGACCGAGTTTTATATTCCTTTTTCACTCTGGAAAATCTCAAACTCCCCAAAAAAAACAACGCCGATTAAAGATTAAACTTAAACCATAGAAGACATTAATGGAATGGGTGAATTAGTTTTATCTGCTTACTACTTTCTGCATGCTATCAACACACCGAAGAAGAAAAACCAAAACCCCACTGCCCTTGAGGACTGGCAGAAGTAAAAACAACCATTAATATAATCTTAAACCCCTCCTTTTTTTAGCCCCCAACAACCGAGCACGCTAATGTGCGTTTCCTTTAGAGGCGGAAAAAAAAATAGGAAAGAAAAGCCATTCCAACAAAACAAGCTGTTTATTGATGTTTCGTTTCGTGCCGAAAATCCGTGCACCTAGAAAACGAAATGGCGAAAATTTGTTGCAAAACAGGGTTGGAAATAAAACAAAAAAAATAAACCGATCATCCGATGAACTCATCCGCTTCAATTGCTTCCGCTTGCTGGCTGTCGGTGTGTGTGTGTGTGTGTGCCCACTGCGTTCATGCGTTGGGTCGGATGAAAATTGATGATTTCCGGGGTCCGGGCAAACAGTGCTGAACTACCGATTGAGACGGTTGGGTTCGATAATGGGTTCTAATTTAGAAATAGAGCTGTAATGATGTGATTTGTTTTGGTGTCCCTTCGAATGCATTCGAGTTAAATGAAAATTTATATCGCACGATTTTTTTTAAGGACAAATAAATAGCTTAATGGGGCTTATGGGTAGAAATAAAAAAGATGTATCCGATCGTTCGATTTTGTTGCGAAATTGATGCAAAAAAAACTATATGGAAAATTGCTTAAAAATCTCACAACACAAATAAACAGCACGCACAGCGGTTTCGGTAATGTAACATTCGGAACCATTTCTCGAGACCCGTTCGTTGGTGTTTATTTATTCACTCTCACTTCACTATGGACGAACGTTTTGATCATTTCATCGAACCATTTCCTTTCGTGCATCTGGTACACGGTGCTGCACACCACAACACGAAACAGATTAGTTCCGAACGTTGGTGTTACGATTTGGGAAATGTCGATGTAATTTATCGATTTTGGAGTTTGCGATCTTCAAAGCGGTTTTCCGTCCGGGGAGACTTTAATTTGAAACAGAAAGCTTTCCAGACCGAGCAGCTTGAAAACTAATCATCCAAGCACAAACTATTGCTCGAGTCGCTCGAGAGGACTCCCAGTAAAAACACACATTTATCATTTCTCGCCAAGCATAGAACGCGTCTCGAATGGCTGTGTAAAAGTTTCCCGGTGGACCTATATCTTCGTTCCGTCCGTTCCAGTTGTTTGTTATCTGTTGCGCAATGATTCGTTCTTATCGTCTCGGTGTCGTCGTCTCAGGAGTGCGCTTTCAGAGCTCTTCGTCTCGTTCGGGGCGGGGCAGTTGTTGTTCAAAGTTGTCATTATGTTTGATCAGCTCGCTTCCCTCCGCTCCGGATGGTGGGCAGAATGTTGGAAAGATTATAAGTCCACCGTTTTACTTTCGAACGAGTGGAAAAGATAGCTGTGGTTTTCCTGGCTTTTTTTCCGAACCCAAACCATGAACGAGAGTCACCCATTTCAATCGGGGTTGTGGTTGGTATTGGTTTTGTTGAAAAATTGAATTTTCCATCCGAAAGCGAATGGGAAAAAAGACGCCACAGAACAAAAGCTTCAGGACCGAAGGTATAAAGCAGCAGCAGCAGCAGTGAGGGATGGAAAAACAAAACATTGCTTTTTCCGGTGATGCAAAAAGAAAAAGCACAGTAAACGTAAAGAGGCGAATTAATGAACGAAATTGATAAATTGAAATGTGGGAAAGTGCGCAACACGTGCGGTGGGAAAGTGATTCCTTATTTGGTTCTCTTCCTCTATTGGTTTGTGAGTCTGTGTGTGCAATTTTTGCAGACAAAAAAAAACGAGATGATTCTTGATGATTTCTTGTGGATTTCTTTTTCATTAGACAAATTCAATAGAATGAGTTCAGGAGGGAAGAAAAAGAGAATCGAATGTAATTAAAACATTGATGAAAATTGCTTTAGAATGTGATAGTTTAGTTGGTTGTGTAATTTAAATTTTTTGATAACTATTCTTATCAGGCGCTACAACCGCTTCGCGGTCTTGGCCTGCTGCAACAATCCTCGATACCCCTCACGGTTTAGTGTCGTCGTCTGCCAATCCAATATCCCGGCCGTTCTGGCGGACGCATCTACGCCATCACTCCATCTCAGTTTGGGCCTACCACGCCTCCTCTGTCCATGTGGACGGCCTAAAAGGACTTTACGGGCTGGGTCGTCCGGTGCCATTCTCATGACATGACCACCCCTCCGGAGCCTGGCGAGCCTGATTCGCGGCACGATGGTGATATCACCGTACAGCTCATAGAGCTCGTCATTGTAGCGGCTCCTCCATTGTCCTTCCACACATACGGGGCCAAAAATCCTTCTGAGCATCTTCCTCTCGAACGCGGCTAAGAGGGTTTCGTCAGTTTTGGGCAACATCCATGTCTCAGAGGCGTATGTGAGTACTGGGACTATAAAGGTTTTGTACAGTCCCAGCTTCGTCCGTCGCGACAGGTATCGGTGTTCATTTTTGACCTCGGTTAGGTGAAGTTTTGAGCGAATTAGAAGGTACGATCACCTATCTGTACATCACCCTTGCGTAAATCAGTGTTTGTTAGCAGGGCCGCTGGTGGTACACCACCATCATTTTGGTTTTTGCCTCGTTGATCTCCAACCCGAGGTTCAGTGCCACATGCTCGATCCTTTGGTAAGCTTCTGCTACATAGGAGAGCCTCAAACCAATGATGTCTATGTCATCAGTGTGTGCCAAGATCTGGAGTGACTTATAGAAGATGGTCCCCGAAGTTTCCACCTCCGAGTCTCGGATGGCCCTCTCTAGCGCCAGATTGAATAGGAGGCAAGCAAGCCCGTCTCCCTGGCGCAGACCCTTGGTGGTAGCAAAGGGCCCTGAGAGTTTTCCATCCACCTTCACCTGGCATGTGATGTTGGTCATCGTCATACGTACAAGCCTGGTAAGCTTGGCCGGGATTCCAAATGAGCTCATTGCGTCGTATAGTTTTACCCTGGCTATGCTGTCGTATGCGGCTTTAAAATCAATGGAGAGATGGTAGGAGTGTAGCTGCTGCTCCGCCATCTTCTCCAAGATTTGCCGCATGGTGAATATTTTGTGAATATTGTCTATTTCGTTTCGGAATCCTCTTTGATAGTTTCCAACTATCTCTTCAACGAGTGGGACAAGTCTATCTTGTATAACTACCTATCTTACCTTAACAAGCACGCAATAAATAAATAAAAATCAGCCCTCCATGCTGTCTTAAATTTACATGATTTTTTATGAATAATTTGATTTTATTTTAAACTTGACAATAATTAGTAAGTATTGTTTTAAAACCTGAATGCTACCGAATCAGCTTCTCATGAAGCTGTTATATAAATGTTTAAATAAAAGGTTTAAACATTAGGTTCCCGGTACACAATGTTAAAAACTGAACAAATGTTTCACAGAATTTCTAATACAATCGATGCTGCTATCTCAGCTAAATGGAATTTAACATCATTAAGCACACACCTTGCGGAATGTAAATGATTTCTTCCCATCCGGTCAAACAACAGCCAACGCACCACAATCGACGATACTAATACGATCAGCCGAAATAGATTTGAAATATTTTTCCTACACCATCTTACTCCTACTAACACCCCAAACGGTCAATCGCCATACGATATGTGTTGCCTTCCCGAAAAAACCGGTGGCAAGAAGCGAGAGAAACCCCTGCGAAACCGAAACACATCTTGTTTTGCGTGTTGCGAGTACACGTATTTTGTTTTGGCGCGTGGCGAAATTTAAACACACCGTGCGGATCGAACCAAATCGAAGATTTAAATAGCTGCTGCGTGCGCCTTTGCTTCGGTATGGTGCCCGGAGTGCGCCAAGGGCCAAGAGCAGGGCCACGCCGTGCGCCGGGTATGGACTGAACTCTGAACTTCAAACACAATCGGCTCACCTTGAAGCGCACTCGGGGCCAGTCGGGCCGATTGGGAAAGCAAAATCGGCCAATCGACACTAAAACAAAATCCAGCCCAAACGCCCGGGTGTGGTAAAAATAGAATTCGTTGTTGAAGGAAAAGAATTCGGTAGACGCCACCACAACCACCACTAACGTGCATCGAACCTTACATGGACAAGCTGGAAAAAAGGGAATTGGCCGTGGTGCTGTATGGGTGCAAATATTTGGACGCTGGTTTTCATGTTTTCAATTTAAAATTAGCTTTTAATTACTATCAGCTAATGGCAGTGTTTATCAGTCAATTTTTTTGTTGGGGATTTCTGACTAGACAGTCAGGGTTAGAGAAAAAACCCAAATCGCGGTGCTCTAAGTTGAAGCTTGAGAGTGGGATATTGGGATGGAAAATATCACAATCCGAAGGAAGAAATTGAAGTTCGAAATTACTTTTAATACTTCAAACTCATTAACGAGCAATTCCATGCCTTATATCAAGCTAATTGATATTGGTCATGCATCAGATGATAGTTGGTAGCTAAAAAGTTTATTAGAAACTCAGCTCGTGGCTAACGATTGATTCGGTCCGCTTTCGTAAATGTCCTTTAGAAGAAGCCTCTTCGATTAGGTTCCTTAGACGTAGCCGCTTGGTTGAAGCTCTTTACCAAATGTTCCTTACCTTAAGTCTTTTATCCGTTGTTAGTTCTTAGTAAAGCAGCCTTGGACTGAGTGATCTCAATGGATTTGATGACTAGAATCAGAAACTTTGAAGATAATCAGAGTACATCTCTATAAATAATTTGTGAGGAATGCCTAGTTTTCTGGAGAGAATAATATTTATAAGCGTCTCATTGTAGAGAGTACTGATCAAACCCTTAGAAGGTTAATGTGTACTGAATTACCGCACTTTCCGACTTGAATCCTACGTAAAAAACTTTTTTACGAACCTTCTATATAAAGCTCACACAGCTCCCAGATAAAAGCTGTCAAAAACCCTTTTTTTGAGCAGTGGTTTAGAGGGCTCATAAGAGATTTTTCCTCATTTGCTTGCTTGGAATCCTACTTGCTTAACACACTGCATAACACTATTCATCGTAATAAGCATAAGATTTAATTTAAGCAGCACCGAAAAATTAGATTCTAGCAGAAGTCCGAAAAATCGTTTGTTTCGTAACGTTTCGAGCTTCCTTGGGACGTCAGGTTAAGTCAGTGATGCTCTGGTTTGTCCAAAAGATATGGCAAGTTTGTGTCCTGGCTAGCGACCAATCTGACAAAATGATATGTTTCCGTCAAACAGGTGTCAAATTTTTCAGATCCCAAGTGTCAAACTGCTCAGATGTTTGAGAGAAACTGTCTAAAAATATTCAGATTTACATCTGAAGTCGTCATCATTGAGTCATTTCTAAGTCTTGATTGCAAAAACTACGATAAACTGTAAAAAGTTCAGCTTAGATATAAAAGAGATAAGAGGTAAAAGATGCGACTACATGAACTCGTCCAAGTCTTGAGGAATTTCCAAAAACCATTCAATGAAACAAAATCTGTAATCCACAAAAGAAGAAATTCCCTGAGATGAGGAGCATACTGATGGAAAAGGGAAAAAATTGCGAGAAAACCCAACGAACATCGGTACCGTCATCATGATCATTAACCTCATCATCATTATCGCGATAAAACTAAAACCCCGGGGGCGGTTCGGGCGGAACAGAAGACTGTAAAAATCCAAACTGGCAACTAAAACCAGACACACAAACACACACACATTCAACAAGTCGATCGCCCCAGAAACTTATCCCCAGTCTCAGACCGGCCACGACCTTCAGCGCTGTGAGAGCGTTTCGGGTGTCGGGCGTGTGCATCGGTTTGTGAGTTCAACTTTTTAAGTGATGCGTTTAACCTCACTTAGGTGGGGCGAGGCGAAAACAACCGCCGAAACTAACCGACCGGAAAAAAGCCACGCTAGCTCTAGCTCTCGCCGTGTGTTATATTAAACACACACTTAATCTCTTTGCGTCCATTTTGACGGTTAGTTTGTTAACGGTCATCAGGGCGACCGGAGGTGTTTTGGTTGCCATCAGCATCTTCCCACACAGCTCAATGAACCGAGATCGGATTTCTCGGATCAGATTTCAAGACTCGCTCTCCTTCCTACACACACGCCCACGACCCCAGATAGATGGATCGGTTCAGCACGCTGCCACAATTAGTCAACGAACCCGGGCCATTACAAGCGCTCGAAGGTTGGATGAATCAGTGGCGCTAGGGTGATGTTCATCCGGTTACGGTTTGAGTGATTGGTCATTGACAGCTACCGATTCGGTGAAGCGTAACAGTGACCGGTTTGAGTGACCTGGCGATGGGTAGGAAATGGCGTTAACACATACTTTCATTTGGACGGGATTTGGATGTTGATGAGCTGATGACAAGCGTGATGGATCTATTTAACCTACTTAAAGACGCCTAATCTTTTGCTCCACTTCTTATATTGAAGCGATGAAGCTAGAGATTAGCGAGATTACTTAAGATAATAGAAGCTTATTACTTAATGTAAACCAGATATATCCTCGCTCTAGCAGGGTTACAGTTGAATGAACTTCCTCCATTTTGTGAATCGAAAACAAACCAAAAAGTAACCCACAAAATGTACCGACAGATTACACTCGGGACGAAAGCGCCAGAACACACTCCGGTTCACAGAGCGAACTTGCTAATGGAAGAATAGCAAAACTTATCGGAACTACCTTTTTGCGGATACGAAAGTTCGCCTTTTGCCTTATCTTTGGTGAAAGTTTTTGGCCAGGCAAGGCAGGCAACAACAAAAAAAAACCCACCACGTCTACGAATCGGTCCGGAACCTGTCCGCCAAACTTTTGCCAACCATTTTGTTCGTTACACTAAATTTGCTCTCCATTGTTGCGCAGGGTTGAAGCTAGAATAGAAGTTACACATTTCACATTTCCTTCTCTTCACACACACTCACACACGCTTAAATGGTATTTTGTGAGCTTCCGATATAACTTTTGCGTTCAGCTGTAACTTCAGCCTCAAACCGATCGGAATCGGAAAGCAACAGGCGGCGATTCATTCGCCGAACAAAAAAAAAAAGGACAGGACACAAAACCCCAAAAACCACGATCGAATAACTTTTGCGACCTTCCCGGGGGTACCAACCTTACGCTGTTGACACAAGTGATTACGAGCGTCGATCTGTTATCAACGGCAGTCGGCAGCATGTGCTGTGTACGGTGTGTCTAATTCAACTCTATTTTCTGAAGTTTGTTCCTTTTTCTGGTTCTAGAATTCAATGGTCTCTTGCTCGAAGGGAATGAAAAAAGGTTCGTTTCCCGAGTGTCGCCTGAGGAAGGTGAGCTGACCGAACGTGGGGCGGACCGTTGTTGCTAATTCGTATTCAGCAAGTATCGTGCGAGACCTGCTTTTGTACGCTACGGACTAGTGAAAGCAACAGGGTTTTCCTAGGGGCACACACGGTACACACGGAGTGGCTTTTCACTCTCCAGGAAAAGCGATACAAAAAGGTTTCCTATGCTGGACCAATTTGCTCGACGATTCGATTTGATATTCATATCTCATTGGTGTCTCTTACCCGGGCTCCGGATCGGAAGTGGTAGGTTTTACGGTTCAAGACGTCCTTATTTCCGGTCGTTTATTCGACAGAGCGAGACAGTACCTTAGGATATCATAAACGTTAAAACACCCGTGTGTGTGTACGATGCTCAAGTGTTTGGCATAAAAATATGCAAATCATCGTGTCTTGTCGAGAAGGAATTGAAAGCTATTTGATAGTCCTGCACACCAACCAACCACGCCATGCACCGAACAAGACGACGAGAATGGCTATATCTTACACGTCATCACTTCGCGCGAAAACGGGCGCGAATCCTACCTACGAAAACATGTTTTCCGGGGAGGTACTGACTTTGCTACGATGCACGTTTATGGCAGCCAACCCGCCACGTACGTATTGGTAATCGAAAAACACATCAACATCATCATCAACATCGACATCAGCGTGGTGAGGTATCGGTTGTGGCACCGTTTATCGGTGGTGGCTCGTTAGTGACTCGCGCGCTGCTAAAAGGGGGATCGTGTATGAGTGTGGCTGTACGTGGGGCCATATTTTCCGGGAAGTTGTCGCACGGGTAATAGGGTTGTGAAATTGGCTGTAAAAAGAAACACGTCTGTGTGTCTGTACGTGACGGAAGTAAAAAGCTACTTGGATGACTTCTTGACATGATAGACGATCATCGTTTGGAGAATATGGGCTTTGATTTGTACTATTTTTGTCATCTGTGGTTTACTTTAATATTGAATATTTTTATAGTAAAGTATAGACAGTTCACGGCGATTGGGCGCATTTTAACTAGACAGTCTCTTTCAACCTCTCAAAAACTGGAGATGTTCTAGGCAAGGTGCAGCCCATAATAGGATACATCCAAGTATCCTTAGACCCTTGATAGTATGTTCGTTTCCATGGAAACTTCAGCTCAGTTAAAGAGCTCTGCTCGATGGCTGGTTTGAAGGTTTAGCCCATGTATTCCGATCCCATTATCTGTATTTATTTAACGATAAAATTTATGAATAATTTACAACTTTATTGTAGGAATCTTTAGGAATCGACGCTTCAAAATAAATCTTTAAACGGACTCCTATATGTTGAAGACATCCATGAGGTATCTCAGGCCCTCAGCATGTAGTTAAGGGTTGCCTTGGTCCCATTATTCAAACCTCTATTGGAAGAAACGCATAAGGAGCCGGCCTTTAAGCTAAGTCCCCTCACGCGAGGATTCTTTAATGGGACTCCTGCAACGAAGCTTCTTTGGCGAGACCTCTTACCAGATATCCCATACTAAAGAACTGAGCTGCTCAATGAATTTTCTGTTTAGTGGCAATATCTGAAACAAGAATACTTAGCATAATAACACCTTACCCAGTGAAAAAACATATACACAACATTCTGCAGTGAAGGTAGCCCTCTGTCTGTCAAATTAAGAAACATAAAATTCATCAATTTTATTGAATTTAATATTTCATATTAAACTTTAGGGACTTTTTGTTGCATTTTCAGTTCTTTTTTCCTGATAGCCTAAAATAATCTTTAAAAACTATTATTAATTTATATTTCTTTACTTCATTAACCAATTGCCGCAACAATGACGATACTAAAGAATACCTCCCTTTGCATAAGAAAATGCTTCGATAAAGCAAAACTATTCATCCGAAAAGTAAAGAATGGGATTTATCAGAGCGTCTTGAATGATTTATGTGTCTGCACCGTGTGAGAACACCGAGCGTCAAAGAAGAAATCATATTTTTCTTTTGCACCGGCATCCACGCTCACGTGCCAACCGGTGGCTTAACAAACGAGCATGACTGACGATCGTGTGTCAAAATAGAGAATTGCCACTCGCTGCGGTGGAAGCGTGTCCGTCCGGGTGGTACGAATTTGCATCGTGCATTGAAAAATTCATCCCACCCGTTGCAACCGTGAACGAGTGTATGCATGTGTGTGTGTGTATGTAATCTCGTTACTTATGAAATAACGTTTTCGTCTGTCAACTGTCAATCTATTTAGCGTATTCTCGTCCGCAGCAGCTCGCCATAATGTTCGTTTTTTTTTACGGTTGGTGAGCTAAACGACCTCAATAGTTGCTTCTGGTGTTGCTATTTCTATTTGTACGCACTTTAAGAAACCCAGTGAACCAGTTTTTGCGTTCAGCACCATGGCAAACTCCTCCAGTAAACGATAATTCAACTGCGACAGCGACAATGATCATTGGTAACGAACCCGGCTCTCCCGTACCGTGTTGGTGTAATAAATCCGCACGAAACACATGTTTCCTAGTTCGTGCGGGCAAAACCGACCCAAAAACCCTGGGACACACATAAACAACACACAGCGAGCTCGTTGAACATCGTTTATTTGGCTATTAAATTGGGCGTATTTTGGCTAGCTCGATAACTTCCTACCGACAAGCGTCGGTCCAGCATGGGGCAACGGAAATAGATTACCCTCTGAATTTGTGAGCAGCAAGAGCAAGATGAAGAACGTTTTTATATTGTCACCAGCACACACACACGCATCATGAGGTGGAAAGAAACAGAGAAAGAACCGAGGTGGAAAGAAGTCGTCACATCTAACATCTTCTTAATAAACAGTTAACGGGGCGCTAACAGACCATGAACTGAGCGACATGCCGACTGCTGTGAGAAGCTCGCCTCCAACTCGAGGGTGAATATCTCGGCTTCCTAAGCGACTGACAGTGGTACCGCTTTTACGACGTAATAACTTCCGGCTTTTTTTTTATTTACTCGAGCGGTCAGTTTAGCTCTCTCGAAGTAGGAATTCTACCGCTTCCAGGACAACGTGTGTCGAACGATTGTTGATCCATCCGAGACGAACGTTCCGTCGGATAGTTCGATTTTGCAGTAGCATTGACGTGTTGTGGCTAATCGGCTACGTGTCAACATTAAGCATTAGGGGCAGCAGGAACAAAACGTCCACCATTATCGTGCCCCAAATGATTGTGACGTCTATCGGTCTGTGTTTCGGGGCTTTATCGGAAACACGTTAAACGTACGCTCCAGCTCAACGATCTGACTTATTGGATTTGTTATCCTTGACGTTGTCTCGCGTTGCCCATCTGTTCGCTTAAGGGGCCTTCCGAACCGAGGTGGAAACCGTAGACAGGCGGCACTCCGCACGTCAATGCCCGAACACCCGAAGCAAACAAGCGTGCTCAGCAAACGCACGCACGATAATGATCAGGGACAACGGCTTGAGGCGGCCCTCTCGATGACGTGACTACATTTTTATTCATCCAGTTAGTGTGCAAAGGCTTCGAGCACCGATAAGAGTGTGCTGATAGGCCTGGACAATGATTACAGACTGACACGGACGGAGGCAGAGTGTTGATGGAGGGCCCATCGACGATTAGCATCATCATTGGAAAGCAGGACGAACAACAGACAAATTTCAATTTTCCGCAACTCGACGAATGTTTTTCCGTCAAACTTTTCCACTACTGTTGCGGTGCTGGTGGAGCAGAACACATTTCGAGAGCTCCGCTTAAGCCCCTTTCGAGAGCTGACAGTGTATCGGCCCCGGTTCACTAATGGACGACATTATTTTTGCTGATGTTTTCCGTCCGATGCGTATGCTGCTGAGCTGTTGAGAATGGATTGCTCTAGGGGACTCTTTCCAGATGGAAGATACTCTCCCAGCAGAGGGACTTCCCCCCATTTGAATGGGTTTTCTGAGTGTGTTCATTGTCAGATCCTTTATAAATATTCTAGAATAGGGGTAGGATTACTTTGATGGCGAGTATAAAGGAAAACTATTGACACTGTATACCTTTCTATTGTATCTTTTAGTATCAGGAAGACAATCTAGCACTAACGCCTAAAAGTATGCGCCTAAAAGTATGCAATGTGATGTTACCAAAAGAGCATTTTATGACTTTTTTGTCCTAAAGTGACAGATGGTGTTTAGACCATCAGGAACTGATCTGACTTCCTGCTTTTTAGTGGATTTAAAGCCAGTATCCAACGCACCTATAAAACACGCACCTGCGTTCCGCATGCCGGAGGATTGATCGATACCATACTGCCTAAAATATATCGTCCGAAAAGCAATCTCCACCTGGATCGTCCGTGGGTCGTGTATTTTAACTAACTCGCGGTGATACAGGGTCGCCTTTGCGCTTAGAACCGATCGTTGCACACTGCCAAACCGAACAATAAACATAGTCTCACACACGGCGAAATTTATGTCCCTCTATGTTACCACACACACGCACACCGCCAAGCTTGGAAATAGTCACTAAAGTCACGATATCCAGCAGCCAACAAATTTCGAAAGCGTGGCCGCGTTATGTTATTGTTATTTAC
>KZ061920.1:174217-210526 GCA_002091835.1 Anopheles maculatus | reverse complement strand
CGAATGTTTTTCCGTCAAACTTTTCCACTACTGTTGCGGTGCTGGTGGAGCAGAACACATTTCGAGAGCTCCGCTTAAGCCCCTTTCGAGAGCTGACAGTGTATCGGCCCCGGTTCACTAATGGACGACATTATTTTTGCTGATGTTTTCCGTCCGATGCGTATGCTGCTGAGCTGTTGAGAATGGATTGCTCTAGGGGACTCTTTCCAGATGGAAGATACTCTCCCAGCAGAGGGACTTCCCCCCATTTGAATGGGTTTTCTGAGTGTGTTCATTGTCAGATCCTTTATAAATATTCTAGAATAGGGGTAGGATTACTTTGATGGCGAGTATAAAGGAAAACTATTGACACTGTATACCTTTCTATTGTATCTTTTAGTATCAGGAAGACAATCTAGCACTAACGCCTAAAAGTATGCAATGTGATGATACCAAAAGAGCATTTTATGACTTTTTTTGTCCTAAAGTGACAGATGGTATTTAGGCCATCAGGAACTGATCTGACTTCCTGCTTTTTAGGTGGATTTAAAGCCAGTATCCAACGCACCTATAAAACACACACCTGCGTTCCGCATGCCATACTGCCTAAAATATATCGTCCGAAAAGCAATCTCCACCTGGATCGTCCGTGGGTCGTGTATTTTAACTAACTCACGGTGATACAGGGTCGCCTTTGCGCTTAGAACCGATCGTTGCACACTGCCAAACCGAACAATAAACATAGTCTCACACACGGCGAAATTTATGTCCCTCTATGTTACCACACACACGCACACCGCCAAGCTTGGAAATAGTCACTAAAGTCACGATATCCAGCAGCCAACAAATTTCGAAAGCGTGGCCGCGTTATGTTATTGTTATTTACCACCCACAATCGGGACGGGACGGTTCCACCCGGTGTGTAGAAGGTGCACAGGCACCGAGAATCAAATATTTTCTACCCAGCATGTGGGGGGGGGGGGGGGGATGATTTAACCTGTGCCTGGATGCCGGTGGTTGAGTTCTTTCATTGTCTTTCGAGGCCAGAGTGTGTGTGTGTGTTCAACAACCGTAAAGTCATCTCAGGAGCTCAGCGATTGATTGGGAAAATTGGAAAACTATTGGCGACTATCCTCTTCAAACCATTCTCTGTGTTTGTTCCTCGTTCGCTACCGTGATGCGTTTGATGAGACTGAAAATGGTGACCGGGGCTGTAAGCTGCCCTAGTGAGCTGTTTCGACGTCAGCTGGACACATCCAGCGCTTAGTAACCGGAACGTTTATCATCGGTTACGCTTGGATGATGGATCGTTTTTGCTACCCTGGGAAGCAGTGACGGAGATTCGTGGAAATTGTGTCCGTCCATGTGGGCGTATGTGTGGGAGCAGGCAATCGTTTTAGATTTGGGGGGGGGGGGGGGGCCCGGCGCTGGCGTTAATCGTCATTCCATTTGGAGCTCGTGCACCGGATCTCCAAGGTTGAAGCGTGAAGGTGTTAACTGTCTGACTGTCGTCGTTGTTTGTTACCATAAATCGTAATTGAATCGTAGGGCCGCTTGAGCATGTTTTTTCGAGCACAATAATTGCAATCACTAATCGGGGCTTAACGAATTGTTTTTGCCTGGACGGAAATGGAATCGTTCTATGCAGAAATTGTAGATTTTAATGGGAAAAATGTATTAAGGAGGAATATATGCAAATGAGGATTAATGGTGTGTAGCAAGATTTGCAGGAAATAGTTCGTACTCGATAGAAATGGCAATCGTTTGAACTTGGAATGGAATTGGATTAGCTCTAATCCTTATGGAACATCGTCTAATCATCGGTGTATCTTCAAGTTACAATTCGTAATTTACATAGCTCGTCTATTCTTTCAAGTCTAGTGCTTAAATGAAAGTTTGGATTTTTGAAAACAGTTTTTCTGAGTACTCTGAGTTCTCTAAGATTCTAAGTAGTCGAAAGATCTATAAGATGCGATAAGTCGATGTAAAACCCCATAAAATATAACGGAATTAAGGTCCAAACTCGTGTGGATAATTAAAGATTAAAAGAGTGCATATCATAAGTTACCCAAAATCAGATATCGTTTTAAGTAACCTATTAAATGATATAATTATATCAAAACTTATACTCTTATCTTTCATGCAATAAACTACATTGTAATGAATCGATCCACTTTGTAATAACCCCATTTTATCAATATTCAATATATCTTGCTTGACCTTAAAACCCCGTTTCTAGGTATGCCAAATTCCAATCCTTGCTAGGAAAAATCCATTTATCATTCGATAAACTAATCGCTTTCACCGATTTAACAATTACTATTTTTTTCGCTTTCCTTCCTACACCCAACCACGATGTAACACACTACCCGGTTCTGCTCTGTCCGTTGGAAAAATTCGCCTACGGAATAAAGGAGGCCACACAAACAAAAACAAAAGAGCACACAAAAAAAAAACTCCACATCCCAAGAATTCTCCTATCGAAATTGCTAACCAATCGAGGATCGGGAGCACACACATGCGGCTTACCGTGTTGTCTGTGGGGTGGTTGGGTGCATTTTGGGATAATCATTCGCATCAGAACCCGGGCACACACAGTTTGGCAAACGTTTAAACCGCACCGTTCCTCTATGTCCATGTGAGCTAACGGTGAGCTAAACGGTGAGGGGAGGTAAGCAAAGGAAACGAAAATGGGGGAAGTAAAATATGATCTGTCAAAACAAATGCTATTTTTAAGACGAGATTTATTTTTCCCACTCGGTAGTTTATCTAGTAAAGATTGAACTTGCTACCGTGCGGCTGCATCACCACCATCGCCATCATCATCATCATCATCGTCATGAATGGCGGCCGTACGGTAGTAATAGCAGTGGCAGCATCGACCCCGACCCACGGTGTCTGGTTCGATGGATTGTGTTCTCTTCTCCCTGACGCTTACCATGCCATCGGTGAGGATGCAGCGTGTTTGGTAGCAGAACTGCACACGGTAGCATGATCCGAACTGTCCCAGGTGGTTGATAGGTGAAAATGGTGAGCCTTTAGCGTGATTGAAAACTCACACCATTGGGGCATAGTGGGCAGTTTGGAGAACAAGTATCGGGATAAAATTATCGGTTGTGTGAGATTCTGGAGCTGAGTCTTTTAAAAACCCAACATTTTTCAATAATATTGTAGAATTTTCATTAAAGTATCAGAGCGAACCTATATCATTTAACAAATACAATTAATTGTTTTATCTGATCTGGGTCTGATCTGGATCCATCTCTATTACTTACAAGTAGTGAGCCTTCTGATCCGTTTGATGTTGATATTACTTAATATAGTTAATATTTTACATTTTAACTTAACGAAGCATACCAAATTAGCGTGGTTTTATAATGTTAAAGAGCTTACCAAAGGATTGAGCATGCGGCACTGAACCTCGGGTTGGAGATCAACGAGGCCAAAACCAAAATGATGGTGGCACCACCAGCGGCCCTGCTAACAAACACTAATCTACGCAGGGGTGATGTACAGATAGGTGATCGCACCTTCGAAGTCGTCCCAAACTTCACCTATCTGGGGTCAAAAGTCAGCACCGACAACAACATAGACGTTGAATTGTGCGCAAGGATGCTGGCTTCTAACCGGTCATACTATAGCCTGAGGAAACTTCTCCACTCAAAATACCTGTCACGACGGACTGTATAGAACCTTTAAAGTACCAGTACTCACATACGCCTCTGAGATATAGACTTTGATATAGACGCCTCTGAGATATAGAAAACTGACAAAGCCCTCTTAGCTGCGTTCGAGATGAAGATGCTCAGAAGGATTTTTGACCCCGTATGTGTGATCCCACCATCATGCAGCGAATTAGACTCGGCAGGCTCCGGTGGGCTGATCATGTAATGAGAATGCCATCGTTCGATCCATAAAGTCCTTTTAGACAGTCCTCACGGACAGAGGAAGCGTGGTAGGCTCAAACTGAGATGGAGTGTTGGTGTTGATGCGTCCATCAGAACGGCCGAGATAATTGTTTGGCAGACGACGGCACTAGACAGTGGTCGGCGACGAGGAATGTCACAGCAGGCCAAGACCGCGAAGCGTTGAGCTTACGGTTATCTGAGAGATCATCAAGGACTTCAAGGAATGGAATACTTTCAAAAATAGTTGTTCCACAGTTAAACCGTTCATGCTCTTCAAATTTATTTGTTGATTCCGTTCATCTAATGCCTAATCCGATCGTTATTTATACTATATAAGCTATAGAACCTAATTGGCGTATTTATATTGAGTTACAAATCAAGCAGGTCATTTTAATTCTTCTAAAATTTCGTTAGGAAAATTCGTTCAAGGAGTAGAAAAAAAAAATATATATATATAGTTTGTGCCTGGGAAGATTTATTGTGTTAAAAAATAGTTTATTTGATACAATTAAATTCAAATGCATTTCGAAGAAACTGGTTTGCTTTTAAAATTTGACACAATTAATTTTCATACACAGATTAATTTTGTTGATTTTTATTTCATTGAAATGTTGAAAACTTCAAAGAATGCACTTAGAAGCAACTTCTTCCGTCAGGAAATTTATAAGTAAGTTAAAATAAAATTGTTTTCGTCAATTAGATCCCGTGAACGTCCAGGAAATCTGTCAAGTGTTGCAAAGTTTTAATTTCTCAAAATCGATAACTAATTGAACTATAAAGAATAAGTTATTTTACTAGAAGTTGTTAAAGGATTTGATTCAATAAGATCTGACTTAGAAATCTGGTAGCTTCAATATTGAATCGTTTAAGAACTTCTATTAATTTAAACGGCCCGGTGGTTTATACGATAGCGGCGCCGGTCTTCACACGGCAGGACCGGGGTTCGAATCCCGGCGGATCGCTTCCCCGTACGCAGGACTGACTGACTATGCTACGGGTATAACTAAGTCACAGAAAGCTAGCAATTGCTAGCAGGCCAAGACCTACAGAGGTAGTAGTGCCAGAGAGGAAGGATTAATTTAAACACAATTTTCACAATACTTGTTTTGGCCATAAAACTCGTTCTTAGTTTAATCATAAAACGAACTTAATTTTTAAGAATTCATCCCACTAGTAGCCCAATGTGCAGGGGAGTGTTTAGTGGTAAACGGATAAATGTTGCCGTGTCATCAGTTTGTTTGGAACTTCTGCCACTATACTCCCCTTATACTAAGTGAATTGAATAGTTCGTGATCAGACGGTTTTTCCATGACCTCTTTCCTAGCTGCTCTATGCTCACGTACGAAGAAAGTAAAAAACCCGGGAAGGTGAATTTTTACCTCCAAACTCAATCACTTCATACAAAAAACAAGCACTTCCTGCGAAGAAAAGAAAGAACCAAACCGACAGACAACAAACAATCACCGTCCATCGAGCAAAACGTAGCAAAACGTGCCCGGAAGTGGATGTCTTTGCCCGGTTCGAACGTGAATTGCGTTTTCAATTCGGTGGCGGAAAATCTAGTCCCATTGTGCCATTTTTCTTTCCCCCACTGTCTGGCCATCTCGGCGAACGGCATGGCATGGCAATCACAATGGTAAACAACATATTTACTGGACCCGCTACCACCGTGCTGTGCATTCCTTTATCACATTTCTTAAGAGCGTCATATACTCGGGAGGAATATATGGTATGGCAAGTGATTTTTGGATTTCAATTTGCAATTTTGTGCCTCCTCCGAAACCTTAGTGGTGGGGAGAGTTTTCCCACGGCAGGACGTCCAAACATATTGGTCCCGTGAGACGTGTGGCCAACGGTTTTACAAATCGCTCGTTGAGGGTGGATATGGGTGGTGCTGCTATCGAAAACTTCTTCGTATTACACGCTCAATTAAATATGACATGATACGGTCACTGGTGTTCGGTGTGTGTGTGTGTGTGTGTGTGTCGGTGCTGGCTTTTTTGCAGCAGGTGGTAGAATTTTCTTTTTTTTTTTGGATATAACTTTCTCCACTGCGAAATAAAAGATAAGATTGGAAACACATTCCACTGGCTGTCGTGCCGAAATATGGCGCACAAACGAACACAAATTCCTGAAATGTTTCGTCCCCCACTATTACTGGTTTGCTGTGAAGGCATGTGTGAAGCGAAAAAGTTAGGTTAGAAGTGTGCTAGACGATATCATATGTACAGCAGACACATTCGTTCCGTCTTTATGGGAACTATCAAATCCGTAATGGGGAACTTCTCAAATCGAGTCGGTGATGGTACGGTAAAGACACTCTCTAATCGGTTATCGGAAGTTGATTCCGTCTTAAGATCTTGTCCACTTACAGGCAAACTGACTATTCTAGAGACACGATATGTCCACCAGTCTAGAGGACGAAAATAGGGTATTTTCTTGATGTTTTTCACAGGAAATGTAAAAGTTTTCCCCCATGAGTGTTATGACTTGCTCGACTCATCCCAAACCACACACTCTCCAGACGAGCGAGCCCTCTAGCGTATAGACTGTGGACCTCAAACGATGGATGGCGTTTCCGTTGGTCGAAAAAATATCGCTGCCCTCCCCAAAATGACGGTGCGTACCGTTTTGACGAGTCATCCTTTGGTAGCTTCCTGAGGCCAGTTGCTCGATAGGGTTATAAATATTCGACAAATGTCCGGCTGCTTCCGTCCGTATTTTTCTGTCCCATTTTACGTTTTCCTTTTTTATTATTCATTTAAGCACAGCACAGGTTCCCGAGGCGAGCCTCGACCGCGGGGCACGGGTGATGTTTTTGTTGACCCATCTGGCAAAAATGGCAATAGAGGCTTAATGGATGGTGTGTGTGTCCGTCTGTCTGTTCCGATGCCAAGCCTCGGACCGGTAGAACCTTTCAAATCTTGGTACCCTTTTTTCCGATGGGTCGAAGCTCCCGGAGGTTTGCCTGCCGTTAAACGATTTAGGTTGGCCTTTTTTGTCGTTTCGAGAGTGGGTGTGTGTGTGTGTTTGTCCATGAACGGAAAGAAAGTTTTTTGGGAAGTATTGACACTTTTATCTTCCCAAACAGATCGAAGTTCTGTCGCTTTCTCTCTTGATGTAGGAAACTCGGGAGAGTTTCTCTCGAGAACACTTGAACTTGTCCGAATGCACTTCTTCAAAAGGAAAGCATGTTTGTTTGGTGGATACTTTTATTGAGTGGGCAACTTGAAGTATGGATATTCTACGAGTTGGTAAACAAATTTTATTTACCAAATATAGAAATTTGATTGGCAATATTTTTGTTGAAAACGAACTCTAGAAAGCTTTTTGAAGCTTTTTTATGTCTAGTTAGAAAATTCTTGATGATATGAAGTACCACTCTCTAGAGCTAAATTATAGAATGGTTTTGGAGCTTGCTTGAAGTTACCACAAAAACCGTTAAATGGCCGCCGACAAGTTCAATCGCCGTGTCCCAAAAACCCTGGAACGGATCACAAGGACACTCGTAACTGGTAAAACAATCGCTAGTACAACGGCTTACCAGTATCGTACAAGGGTGCTCCACAAGATAAAGGACATCATTACGTCAAGATTCACTCATAGTATCCCTCTAGTAAAAACCATTGAGACCAGATTTTCCATCGGCATGGGACCGATTGGCCAAACGTTCATTCCGTTGACAGCAAACAAAAGAGCATGTCATGCTCGGCGACAAGAAGCCTCGTCCACCGAAACGGGTGGTAGGTTGTAACATTCCATTAAAGCGCATTCTGCTCTCGATCGAGAACCGGGGGAGAGATTTTCCTTCACCTCTTCTTATCCCATTCTCATCATAGCGACATTTCGAACGGCGTCCTTGCCATTGTGCTGCTGTGAGCCACGATGGACGTACGTACTTAAGCGTCAGCTAATGAGCTGCCGAGTCGTAAGCTGCTCTACCATATCACTGACCAACGGTGCCGTGGAACGGGGTTCGAGTGTTGTGCAGCCGTAAGGGTGGTTAGTTTTTGAGGTTAGTAAACTTCCGGCTGTCCGGGTTGGATGTAATGGGTTTTCCGGGTTGGCGAGCTTCTCTAGTGCGCGCTAATGCGCTCGGTAATGTTCAAGAGTCAATTTATGAGATTTATTTTAGTGGTTCGTAGCATAAAAGTTCGAAATTTTAATCAAAAAATGAAGTTCTTGAACATCTTTCCAACATTCGAGCAATCAATGAACAGCTGTAAACTCATATCAAAGCAACTTTCAACATTACCAAAACTTTATCCCTTTTCCAAATAATCTGTCATGTGCTGCTTAGTTTTTCTTTCTAATTTGTCCCTTCGAATTATCCCTTCCACTGGTCAGACGAGTTCGAGAGATTCCAAACTGGAAGTACGAGTTGCATGAAAATATCCCTAACTGTAGTCTACAAACGAACCGAATGGAAATGAGTTTTACCTAGGAAAATATGTTTTTTGACATAATAATCATCCTGCTCGTGTGTCCTGAGCGGAACTAGACGATACGGGTGTATTGTTCCGAACATTTTCTCATCAGAGGTTTTCGTTGTTTTAAAAGCCCTACCTATTCTTCCTAGAATGTCCAAAATGATGGATATCTTTCGCCCCGACTCTCACCCAGAGTACCAGCTGAAGCCAACTCCATTATGCAAACAATCCATTTGACCTGCGACAATCCACTTTCGTCCACAACTTTTCCACCATGACTCTATGCCTTTAGTTTTCCTTCTTTAAACTAGCTTCAATCCAATTGTTAACTCGCTTATCTGGTTTCAACACAAGCGCTTTTCCTGTTTTGCAACCAAGAAGGGAACTCCGATTGAATTGTTTGCGGACAAGGAGTCCGGATTAAATGCACTTCGCGCACTTCATTTCCATAACTTTGAGTCTCCCTTTTCCTTTCTCCGGACTTGAGACTTTCCCTGTTTTTGGAAGCGTAGATTTGTGACTTTTCGAGAAAACTGTCTTTAACTCAACCGGCTTTGTTTGGTGACCCTCAGTAACATCATTAACGCTGCTCTTGTAGCTCCTGCTTTAGAAGTTGCCTCAAGTTCAATGAACGTGCCGGCCTTTTGGTGATTCAATTCCGCTTAGGGACATTAACTATCCCGCTTCTGTTCGCTTGCTATCAGCAAAAGCTTACGCACCCCTTTCTACGACCGCCAGAAAGAGAGAAAAAGAGAGAGAAGAAGAGAGTGATTTATAGTACTCCATTTGCCATTTTCAATTTGCCACCATTTCAATTTGTCCTTCGTTTGTAGCTGACACAGATCGGGCCTTCTTAGTTAAGGAAACTGCGGCGGTTGGTGACATAATTCCTTTCGTAGTTTTTTTTGGTTTTTCCTGTTCGCACACCCCAAACAACGAAAAGCCTTTCCAAAAAAGCAAAACTTCACTCTTTTAACCGATGGGGAGTTTTCCGTTTGGTAACCTCAACCTACCCCGAAAGATGCGTGCCAGCAGTACCTTAACGGCGGCTCTTTTAGATGTTCACCATCAGATTCGCTTATCTGTGACTCACGCTCACTCAAACCGGCAGCTCGTTTCACAATCTCATCTGTCAGCTCTGTGACTGTGGTGGCCGGATCGCAAGGCGCAACGTGCCAAGGTGGAAGTGGTGAGCCCGGCAGTCGTAAAAAATCGTATGTTTCAGTTAGTTAAACTTTATGGCTACGCAGGGAGTGAATATTAAAGTTAATGGTGCTCGGTTTTGTTTACAAGAAGATCCCATTTCCCGTGCGCGTGGTTGCGCGAGCGAGTGGCAAATGTGTGCTGCGTGTGAGCACTAGCCGACCTTCTTGCGAACCATACTGCACGAAGCTGCTGTGCCAGACCGTGGGTCGTGTACACGTCGCTCTGGAACGCTGTGAAGGCCAAGGTGGTACGTAGTGGTTTCTAGGGAAATGCCGTTTTTTTTACCGTGTGGAGTGATTTCTTCGCCTCCTTCGATGAATGAACTTGTTTAATGTTATTCACATTCTAGTCTGCCGAACGTTGTTGGAGAGCTTCTCAATCTTAATTTGTAAATACTGTGTGTCTGAGTAGAATACTAAAATTGGTTTCAATTTTACGCACCATTACTTTACAGCTCAAGCGTTAGTTAGTGGATGCAAAATTTTACTTTTAAATTTTGCCACCAGATGTCTCTTAACATGTGATTTTTAGTATTCAATTAAATCACATATCATTTTTTGAATGATAATATCCTATGTATTATTTATTTTAATTGTTTATGGAAAACTAATAAGACACATTCCTTAGTTTATATTTAGAGCAAAAATACTCTTTTATACTAATTAAAAAATACACTCTACATGGACATGAATAGAAAATTTTTCGCGAGCTCCAACTGCAATTTCCGAGAAAAAGGTCTTCATTGAAATAAAAACTTCAAAGCCTTGTCAAAGATTTTGAACCTGGAATGGGAGCTATATCGGACCGTTAATTAATAATTTCTGATAAAACTTTACTTTCAGCGCAAATTTAAATGATCGTAATTTTAAAACTCTGCCTCCAATAAGTTTCGCCCAAAAGAAGCCAATCAACTTCAATTTCTTTTCCTTTCCAACAGTACCAAGTCCTTCCTACGCAGTTTTTCCTTCCAGTGATCAGAAATTATTCGTTATTGATTTTTTTTCCTTGCTTATTTTGTTTACTAACCTTGCTACTTGCGACCCCAGGAAGCTTCTCGTCCTGTCGGTACGATACCAGCCCCAAAATAAATAATCACCCGGTCAACAGCGGGGTTTGCGGTTTATCATTTGGATCGAACAAACGAATCACAAATCATTTGCAGTTTCCGTGCGCCGGTTTCTTAAGGCTATAATCCAACGAACGTAGGTTAATCGAAATGTATCTTAGAATAGGACCTTCAAACAGGAAGGAAATAAAGCAACCCACAGAAAAATCAGGAACTGTTCATTCAACCCACGGAAATGGAAGCCCCAAAACAAAAAAAAAAACACCCGATGGGACAACTTTTATTTTGTAATCTGCAAAACCAACCAATTATCGTGAACCATTTGTTGCTGCGTTGGCGTTGCTTCACTGGCAAAGGCCACCGTAACTCACGCCAGCCGGTAATTCGGTAATCGTGTTGCTGGTAAATACAATATATATAGACTAACCTCGACCACAACAACAACAGCTTACCTGGTCAATAATTTTTACCACTTCGTCCACTCTTTGTACTGCCTCGCATCCTTAGTCAGTTGTTGTGCATGTCGATCACCATGGAAAGCCACACTGCAGGAGGGCGCCACTGCCAAACTGTAGTACGGATTCCTGTGGGCTAACGTCAAACGTAGATTAAGGCACGTAAGGCAGTGCTTTCAGGCCCCCAAAACTCTTCCCGCTACCGTTGGCAAATTGCGAGACGATGATCATCCAGAAGCGAAAGGCAAAGTTGGGCAAATTGAATATTATAAATTTCACCTGCAGCCGTTTTTTCGAACCAACCGTTTGGTGGAGCAGGTGTACCGAGAGAGAAAAAAAACCAGTGAACCTCCTCTGGAAGGAAAACCAGTGAGAAGAGAGATGGAGGGAAAATTAAATTTACTTTGGCGTTATTGATTTTTGGGAATTTAATTAATTGCTCACTTACGAAAAGTTGAGGTACGACACCGCGAACCTACCCAATATGAACCCAGATATTTCTCAAGGACTCTGTACAGAAAAGCTTCTTTCCTATATACATAGGATGTGTGTGTGTGTGTTGAGGGAAAAACAACATTAAAAATATGAGGTATCCCGGAATATCCGGGAAAAAGCAGCGGAAGTTGTTGTTCGGTTGACACTTGGCAAAAGGTTATGTCACAATGTCAAACGGCTGACATCTTCTTGGTGACGGAAGGCTAGAATGGAGGGCAAGCAGACTGGCAAAGGGTAATTAATATCATCGTAAATTACAACGATCCACAAGAGCTCTTAAAATGCTTGTGTGTGTGCGTATGTGTGGCGTCATATGAGCGACGGGCGTAAGGAACTCTAGTCTTGTGTCCCTACGGGGACGTCGAACCCATTACTTCAGTGCTCTTTTCGAAGGCGGTAGGTGATATCGACATACTGTTTTTTCCGTTCTTTCTCTCTCGCACACTCTCTCACTCTCTCACTCATATCAATACAAAATGGTTCGTGAAGGACAGCGCCCAGGCGTTAAACCTTTCAAGGTAAAGGGATCGCTACCGGGATTGCCGTTTGATGTGGGTAAAAGTCGTTAAATAAACTGTCAGTTTCTATACTCCGGCCGCCAATCCACGCTCCTGTTCGTCCCTTACAACAAAACAACCAGTAGTAACATCGAATTCTTGCCAAGAGGAAAAAAAACACCAACAACGCGCACTCACAACAGTCACGATGAGATTAATCGATTTTGTTGCCGTGATTATGAGCTATCTCTCCGCTCAAGTAGGTTTGCTTACCGGAGGGCACACATAACAGGACGGGCAAACGGCGACAAGCACAACGAGACATCCCATATCGGGAATTCGCTGTAGAAGGGTCCGTGGAAAGCATCAAAGAGCCTTCGAGAGCTCTCTGTAGTATGTGTCTGTTTGTCTCGTTTTCTTCGCTATGGCTAACCTTTCTAACCTGAGGGCAATTCTTTACACCCCGAATCGAACATCCCGTCAAGCTGGTGAGTCTAGGCTCCATTATCTTACCGGAGACAGCTTCCGGAGAACAGCCAGGATACTTGCTGAATAAAATATTGTTCGAGAAAAATAATCTTTTACGGCACTATGTATTAAAGTCCCCCTTATGTACGTTCTTAGGTACTGTACGAAATTCTCCCGACGACAATTTCTTCCGGAAAATACTGATTTGTGATATCGCAAGTGTATGGTAGAAAAGTTGTGCTACTTTCGCGCCGTTCAGTTTGTAACTGTTTATTCCGTTGTCCGAGTTCATTTTACATATCCAAATAGTTCATCCTAATTCATTCTGATCCTAACTTGTAGTTGTCAATTCGTAGCGTCAAGTGGTATGTGTGCGTGTATCTACATTCTCTGGTTCAATTCCTTCGTCTTAGTTCAAATATTCACTTCAAATAATAATGCATGAAATTATCTAACTGTAATTCTCACATTCCCGGCCACCAAAGAAGGAACTTCTTTAAAATTTCATGCAATTCCTGAATTCATGCGACTAATTCATTAAATATTCCATGCAAATCTTATTCCTAACGTTCCGTGTGAATGTAGATGTGTTTGTGTGAGTGTTTGTTTACGATGATCACTGACAGCTAAATGTAAACAAAGTAGCGTGGTTTGCATTCTCATCTACTCAGTGCTACTATCAACCTGTTCTTCTGAATTGCTGCTTATTGGATCTGGTAGAAGTGCTAAACGATTTGCTGCGCGTACGATTTGTTTTCCTGACGCTGTGCGCAGCGTTACTACACGCACTACTTTATCTTTTCCGGGATGCACACTTATTATCCGTCCCATTGGCCATAAGGTAGGTGGAATGTTATCTTCCTTGATTATTACCAATTGCCCTATTTCTAGCGGTACCGGATGGTTAGTCAATCGTTTCGCGCGGGCCTGTAGCTGTTGTAGGTATTCCGGATACCAACGCGACCAAATACTTTGAACATGCTGCTGCCAAACTTCGAACTCCTTCAACCTGTTTGTCGCAACTTGTCTCCTATCAACCTGCGGCAAAGCTAGCATGTTCGACCCTACCAGAAAGTGACCCGGCGTGAGCGCTTCCATATCCAATGGTTCATTGGACAGTGGGATCAATGGTCGTGTATTCAAGCACTGTTCGACTTGTGCTAACACTGTAAGCATACCCTCCTGAGTGAGGCTCGTGCTTCCTATCGTACGTATGAGGTGCTGCTTTGCCGACCGCACTGCAGCTTCCCACAACCCTCCGAAGTGTGGCGCTCGTGGTGGAATGAATTTCCACTGTATCTCCTCGTTCGCACACCAGTTGAACAATTCACGACGATCACGATCGCTGCACTTTAGCATCTCATAGACGCGACGAAGCTCATGTGCGGCACCCTTAAATGTTGTCGCGTTGTCTGAATGCAGTTCCGCTATCCTTCCTCTGCGAGCCACGAAACGCCGTAATGCTGCCAAGAATGCCGTGGTTGTGAGATCACTCACAAGCTCGATGTGGACCGCCCTTGTTGAGAAACACACAAATATTGCAATGTATGCTTTCGTTGCACTCCTGTTGCGAACCGTCGACTTCAGAAACACCGGACCACAATAATCGACGCCACTCACAGCAAAAGGCCTTGTTGGTGAAACCCTTGAAGAAGGAAGATCAGCCACGGATTGTTGCACCAACACGGGTTTGGCCTTGAAGCATTTGTTGCACCGATGATAAACAGTCTTTGCCAAATTGCGTCCACCAACTATCCAAAACTGTTGACGAAGTGTGGACAGCAACAATTCCGGACCAGCGTGTAAGTGTCTTTCGTGGTATGACACTGCCAATAATACCGCCAAAGGATGCTTGGATGAGAGCAGTATAGGATGTTTTGCCGACACTGCCATTTGTGCGTTGCGAAGCCGGCCACCAACACGCAAGATTCCCGACTGATCCAAGAAAGGTGACAACCATTTCAGCTTCGAGGTGCGCGATACAGCTCTTCCGTTTTTGATCTCGTGAAGATCATTCGAAAATGCTTCCTGCTGGGCTAGCTGACACAACCGAAGTTCAGCTTCCAGCAACTCGCTCTTCGTCAGCAGGGGAACTAACGCGATGAGTTCCTGAATCGTGGTATGAGGTTTGGCCGATGATGTAGGTGATGATTTGCTTGCCCGAAGACACTTAATGAAACGCAAGCAATACGCCGTAGTTCGCCTGAGCCTGCGGTAAGTAGAGCATCGTGTAAATAATGTGCTGCTAACTTCGGTTATAGTTGACACTGCAGCGATTCGTGGTTGGACAACTCGTTCTTCTGATGATTCGATTTCTTCTCTTGCAGGTTCACTCTCAGGCCAATCCTCCATCTTGCTGCTTAACCACTGTGGCCCATGCCACCACCGATGACAATTCAACAATTTGTCAGGCAGAAGACCTCGTGATACATCGTCTGCTGGGTTTTCTATACCAGGAACATGCTTCCAGGCATTGATTCGAGTCTCTTCTTGAATTTGAGCAACCCTGTTTGCCACGAAGGGTTTCCAACGTCGAGGAGAAGAGTTCAGCCAGTGTAGAACGGTCATCGAATCAGTCCAAGCGAATGCTTCGTACGTGCCTTTGAGGGACTGTATGACCTTCCGGAACAGTTCTATGGCCAATCTTGCCGCACAAAGCTCTAACCTAGCGATTGAGTTCGTGTTCGAAAGCGAGACAACCTTCGATTTTGCTGCCACCAAATGCACCGAAATGTTGGAATGGCTCTCTGCTCTGACGTAGCAACAAGCACCATATGCTACCTGCGAAGCATCTGCGAAGACGTGCAGTTGCACGTTTATTGCTTGTATGACTGAAGTATACCGTGGGATGCTTACTTCACGAAGTGAGTGTAGCTTCGAATGAAAGGCCGTCCATTCCCGTTGGAGATGTGATGGTAGCTCACTATCCCAGTCCCATGATTTTCCGTTTGCCTTTAAAGCCCACAACTGTTGCATGAAGAGCTTAGCGATTATGATGGTTGGGCTAAGCAGACCAAGTGGATCGAAGATCTTGGCAATGTAAGATAACGTTGACCGCTTTGTCATCACCGGTGCCGTAGTTGGTAATGCGATGATGGCGTGTCGAGAATCAGGAATCCCATTTCCGTTGCAAAGGGTCTAGTCTTGGATCGAACTGTAGCAACGATCGAACCCTTTACTTGCTGCACCGCATTTCCGATGCCCGATACAGCAATATTGACCTTCTGACGGTTGGTCAACAGTTTTCGAGCGCATTCCTCCGAAATGAAATTTGACATCGATCCCGAGTCCAGCAAAGCTCTTACTTCGTGCGCATTACCGTAATCGTCTTGAACTATGATCTGTGCCGTGGCCAGGAACACCTTGTCGTCATCCGAGTGAGCTGTCATAGTAACTGCTGTTGCTGAAGTGTGATGCAGAAGAGTATGATGGCGATGACGACACATTCGACAGGAAAATTCTGACTTGCACGCTCTGACTGGATGTGTGCTGCTCAAACAGTTCCAACACAAACGTTTTGTTGTGACGACCTCTCGTCGTTGCTGGACATCCTTCGCGTTGAAAACCGGACAGTTGCGTAGCAGATGATCGTCGCTGCATGCTAACGGGCACTTCATTTGTTGCGTAGGAGCTGACGGGATTACAGGAACCGAGTGTGACGTAGCCGCATTTGCGATAAATCTGCGATGCCCTTCCTGACGATGAATGCCGGCCACCTTTCTCCCACTAGCGTCTTGATCACTCGAAAACTTATTCGTTGATTTCAGGATCTGGATCCGATCCTGAACAAAGCCAATTACATCCGTGTATTTGTCCTTGGGAAAATGGACAGAGTGCTTTTCCCAAGCCAAAAGTGTCTCACGATCCAGCTTCATTAAGAGCATGTTACTAAGCGGCGTGTCCCATGCCTCGACCGGTTCCTTCAGCTTGACTAGTCCGTTCACATATCGAGCAAACTCATCCACTAAGTGGGTAAGTCTTTCGACGCACACCGATTGCACACCCGGAAGGTAGTGCAATTTCCGGTAGTATTCTCGAATTAATAACCGTGAGTTATCATACCGCTTCAACAGTGCCGCCCACGTCACTGGATAATTATCTGCCGTTAAAGGTGTATGCTCAAATGGTAGAGCTGCGTCTCCCTTCAGTGACGAAAGTAAATATTGGAGTTTAGCGATGGAGGGGAGTTCGGCAGACGCGTCGATCATGGCTATGAACCGGTCCCTGAACGAAAGCCATTTTGTGTGGTCTCTATCAAAGGTAGGCAGCTCAATTTTGGGCAGACGTAGGTTTGGCGCATGAGGCCGGCCAAATGCCAGCGTTGAGGAAGCCAACCCCGTCGTGTCGTTCAGCGTAGATTCGTCCTTTAATTGATGCTCCCTTAAAAATGATTTTAGCTGCCGGCAACGATTTTCGATATCACTCCTTTCCACTATATATGTTTCGAAACCTTCGTCGGTTTCATCCAGCTCTTCCAGCTTCTCGATCGCGGCGAAGAACCCTGCCTTGTGCCGTTCTAAATCCTCCAACGCTTCTGGAATTTGCCTTGCATGCTCAGATGAAAACTCCGTTTGGAATCGTTCCAGCGTTTTTAAGCCTTCCACTGCGATCCGTTTCTTCAGCTGCGCTGACTTGATTTTTCTGTCCATTTTATATTACACAAACTTTACACCGAACCGAAAACGACACGAAAGAACGAAATATGCGATGGCGCGAAATTTAAACGATGGCGTGATGCTGACCGTTGCCCTTGATAGCGGGGCAAAATGCGATGGCGCGAAGCGTCCCGAGAGGACTTGCACAACACCGTAAACCGAATATCACCCTTGATAGCAGGATGATGAGCCGTACACTTCCTTTACCACGATCCGGTTCGAAGGACCAAAATGTACGAAATTCTCCCGACGACAATTTCTTCCGGAAAATACTGATTTGTGATATCGCAAGTGTATGGTAGAAAAGTTGTGCTACTTTCGCGCCGTTCAGTTTGTAACTGTTTATTCCGTTGTCCGAGTTCATTTTACATATCCAAATAGTTCATCCTAATTCATTCTGATCCTAACTTGTAGTTGTCAATTCGTAGCGTCAAGTGGTATGTGTGCGTGTATCTACATTCTCTGGTTCAATTCCTTCGTCTTAGTTCAAATATTCACTTCAAATAATAATGCATGAAATTATCTAACTGTAATTCTCACAGGTACACAATATTTAATTTTAGAAACCCTTGCAACGAAAAAGGTTCCAAATCTAGACAAGAAACTAAAATCGCACTCTACAAATTCCTTTCCATTCATCGCGAGCACGAATCGAGCATAAAGCAGATGATTTTTCGTTATTGATTTTCCTTGCTTCTCCCTTCGAATAAGCGTTGATGGTTAAGGTCGAAAGCTCCCACAGGGAACCAAAGCACGTAGTAAGGGGGCGATCCAAGTTGAGAGGAGCAGAAATTATGGCTACTCGTTTCTCAACTTTGCTCGATTTTCGACCGTCCCGCTTCGCTTAACCATTTCGAGCAGTGTTGGTGGTGTTGAGGCTGACCCCCGACCTCGAGCAAAGTGAGTGGGTTTATTTGGTCAAATGTGTTTACCTCTGCCTCGCTTACCATTCCCCCCTGACCCATCTTTCCCCCAGCCACTCATCAAATAATCTCACTTCCGATCCCCACCCGGAAGAGTCCGAACTGGCGCCCATTTTCCCTCGTCTTGATTTTCGTTACCTGTGCTGTTGTGTTCCTCAGGAAAAAGAAGGGTTTTTTTCGTTGGTTCTGTTTGCCCAACTATCAGACAGAAAACAATGAAGAACAAATAGCACACAACCTTTCCCTGTGGTCCACCCTTTCTGGGAACGAAACACACGTATCGGGTGACGTGGACTGATCGTTCGCTCGGGCCCGGCTGGCTTTGACCGTGAAAGTGTAACCTTTTTGAGTGATATTAATGGGTTTACTTAGCCCTTCTTTGTTTCTGTTACCCTCCCGGTAGGGAATAGAAGGGTGGCCGGGATGTGAGATACTCGTCGAAAGGGGGCATTTGCAGGGATAGATTACCTTATAAGCAATCTAATCAACATGCAGCAGCCAGCACAGAAATAAAACCAACTCTTTATCGGAAAAGGTGCTCAATATACTGATACATGCTTCTCATTTTCGCTTTCCAGGTATGCTCCCGGAGGAATAAACCCATTGCAAGGACTCTAAGGAGGTAAGAATCGTTTAGCGTTTCGGGGGAGATAAAAATAGTGAGAGACTGAACGTTTTAGCTTGTACTACTGTTACATTTGACGCTATTTAGGAATGCATATTATTAAATTTAATTTGAGAGAACATGTGAGAAGATCTGCAAGTGTGGACGGATTGAGGACGTTTTTGATGCAGTTAGCTCTCAACACAAATTAAACTCTAGCAGCTACTCGAAAAACATCTAAAACAATCAATTATTCGAGCATTTCTAGCAAATGACAGCTGAAAGTAACGCTTACAAACATACCCAGTGAAAAAACTTGCACTCAGTACACTGGAGTTAGCCCTCTATATGTCAAATTTGCAAACACTTTGTTTGAAGAAAAATAATTACATCTCCTAACTAAAGACATTCTTTTCCTAGAATGTTTTGATAGTAACCAAAATGGAATCAAAATGTATCGAACTTTATATCAATAAATTAAGTAACTTAATATACCTTAATAACTGTGCACAACGAAGCCTTAATCTTTCAGTTTGCGGTTCTATTTTGCTGCTCCGGCAGTTTACATGGAAGAGATTACATTAAATCTTGAATAAGCAAACGTCACGCCACCCATTCCACGCAACCGTACAAAGGTGCTGCTCATAAACACGACATGAAATTTCATGAGGCGTCACGAGACACAACATTTCCTTCGCCTGTCGAATATCAGATTACTTGTGCTTCGAGACATGATTTAAGCTGTCCTTTTTTCTCCCATTTGCCAGGCCAAAGTTTTTCGTGCATGCATTTGCTGTGCGTGTGTGTGTGTGCGTTTACATATCTTTATGAGCTATTTATTCGCATCGATGTTCGGCCGAGTGGCAATAAAATGTAATCTTATCAATAAGAACACGTTCGTATGGTGGGATCATCAAACACACATCACAAGGCAACACTAATTACAATCAACCATTCGAAGAGTGGGTAAATAAAATCGTTCACTACTATCACAACTTTCTTGCAGTAATTCAATTCGCCTTTTTTGCGCTTTCTGCTGGAACATGCACTACAAGAAACTTTCCGGCTGGTAAAATCCGGCCCGAAAATCAGACATGAACGTGACTGAAATGTTGTTCTCCGTCTGTTCCTAACAAACCATGAATGGAGCATGTGATGAGCGAATCATTAGGAACGAATTATGGTCACTCGACTGTCTTGCAGCACGTGCCGCTTGTATAGTTGGTGGTACAACCATCCAACCGTATGTAGACATGATTAATATTATACGGTGAAGGTGTCGACAACGGTGCGGATTGTAATGATTATATTAATATTCATGACGACGTAGTTTGCCTGCTCGGAATTCATTTGGCAAACGAAATATTGAGCTTTTTTTACGAGGAAAAGAATATTTTTTTTCCAATTTAGCTGATATTCACTCGGATTGGTCCTTCAATGTTGCTAAAGGAGTAGTAAAGCTGTAGTTGAAGAAAAATGAGATATGTCAACTGCACCCCAGCTTCCGGTTCGCTGACTGGGGGTTGCACAAATATTGAACTAACATTTACAACCCATCCGGACCAAATACGTCCGTCCCAAACGGTTGTACAAAAACGTGCTGATAGCACGATGTTCAGCATACTTCGCTTACCTTTCCTGGATGCAAGACACAGATACAACAAATCATAAACGACACCGAGCACCACCGAGCGAAGGCGTCGACCGTTTCCAGCAAATCCCCCCGTTTGGGTATCCAGCATCGCAAACAGGCAGACCAAAACAACAGAAAACGGAAAGAAAACATCTCACCCCTGCCGGCACCACAACCCGATTCTCTGCCAGCGTTGTGTGTAACGGCACCGGAAATAGATAACAAACAATAAAATTGTCAAATGCAATTTACACAAAAGATTTCCTACACTCGAGTGGCGTAACCAGGAAACGTACATGTGGCAGCAAGACCGACATCCCGTGCTGCTGGATACTCGAGCTTTTTCGGAACGTATCTCTGTGAGCAAGAAACTCGTCCGCCGAACGAACGAATGCCACAGATTTCTGGTCCGCTTGCTGATGCATACAGAAACCCCGTTCGGTGGACTTCTTTTTTGCATGCTAGCGCGAACTTAGAATTGACATTCTCCTCCGACTGGGGGATTGGAGGACGTGAAAAAACGAAAACTTGTAACTATACAAATACGACCACTTTTACCCGACAACAGCGAAAACCTTTTATGAGGTTTACCACTTTTCTAGCTCACGCCGAGGTTAAAGTCAGGCCCGTGCACAATTGGTTTTTCCTCCCCCGGACTGTCACGGATGTGTTGTCGCTTGCTATGGGTGGAATCGTTGTGTCGGTGTTTAAGCAATTGGACAATTCTTGGTCGGTGACTAGAAACGGAACGATGGTTTTTTGTTGTTGTTTTTATATCCTTCTTCATGATGATATGAGAATAGCCTTTCAAGTAGTCGTAATGGTAACCGAAGGATACACGGACAGTGAGCAGTTGTTTCGAGTCTACTTACTTATCGGGACTTGGCACTCTTTTTTCCTTTCTTTTATTCTGGGCTGATGGTCGGTTAAGCACTTTGAAACAGTGCTAATCCCATGGGTGTGTATTAGGGGATGCGTAGAGCCAGTAGACGACTAGGCGCCTCCATCGATTTCAGGTGTCTTGAAAGAGGATTGAAATTGATGCCGGGAATGTTTTCTTATAGCAGAAAAGTATCTGCTTTAAAATAAGAATAGAATTAGAATCATTTTATATGTAAAAGCGATTGCGCCAAAATAATGTGTCATTATTACTTCAATTGCATTCCATCGCATATAAAGGACCAGGCGTCTCCATCTGTTGGAGGTAGCTTAGTAGATTTCTATTTAAAAATTTTGCATCTTATTTAGCACTACAAGCATGCGATGTTTATCAGTTCCAGTTCTCCTGATATGAGTTTCCCGTAACTAAAGCTTCAGAACTTCAGTCAGACTCGCATACAGTGCTTCGATTCGAATGGAATTCAACAGTCCAGTCTCTCCGCGCAAATAACCTACATTGATTCCACTGAGGCCCCACCTGGTATTACGCCCCCTGTATTATGGATAAATTTGGAAATTTTAGTATAGTTTTTTTCATAATTTCACTGTTTGCTTTATTATTTTATTCTCATGCACATTGCTTTAAAAACGGTCAAGCTGCAGACGTATGTGTTTACAAATTGAATTAAATATAATTAAAAATCATATAGGCGACTAGGCGCCTCCATCGATTGCTTGAGAATTAGAAAATTATCAAAAATTTTGACAAAAAGCATCTCCAACTTTTTAAGATTGAGAAATCAAAACTTTATGCATAACAAAAGAGCTTATATGAAGTTTGTTTAATATTATTAACTAATGATTCGATTATACTTGTGGTCTAACCTTAAAGTACACCATTAAAGACTTCAACATATCCTTCATAAGACAAAAGCAAATCTGCTTTTAATTTTGATTTTACGAGTTGTTTTTATGGTTTTGGTTAAATTTGAACTTTTGATTGGAATTGATAGCTTTTCAGTTTGACAAAATGACAATTATAAGGACTAATTTAATATAACTTTATTGCTCTTGCACACACGATCGATTGCACACACTCCACTCCAACTAAACAATAATGTACACATTTATGGCTATCAATAAAAAGTCACTTTATCATACACTTCACACTGTCCATTGGTTCTGTGGCTTTTCCGCCCGTTCGACGCGCCCGTACAATACAAACACACCTCAACACGACTCAATAGTATCCCGCGGGATGTAATGAATGCCACGAAGCAAATAAAAAATACAAAATCAATTCCACCACAGCACCAGTGGCACATAAACGGTTCACCTTCGCTTTTTTCTCCCCAACCCACACATTGGGGACGGATTGATTGGCCACTAACGCAGTAGATTGACGAATATCGATCATTTTTCCACCTCTAAGTCGTTGGGGCAGCAGGGAAGGAAAGTCGTGCTGCATTTTATGACCCACCTAACACCCTCCAGGATGCGATAAACGAGAAATGCCGAGAAATGGTTGGAAAATAGCTCCAAAGGGATGGATAATTCTGTTAGTAATTCTGTTTGGTTCCTCGTGTGGGTAATCGTTCGCTGTGATTGAAGCATTAAAAAACACGCTCCCACACACACATACGGCAATGGAAACACACCATTCTACCGCGGCACCGTTCAGTCGGAGCGGTCTTTTTTGTTTGTGTTCGTTTACGAAAAAAAAAAAGAAGCAGCTAGAAAGCCACAAATGTGTACCACAAGCCGGCGAGTTTGTTGCGTTTCATCCCGTGCCGCATACGCATGCCGTAGAGCAAAAAGTAGAAACGGAAATTTATCTTTTACAAACACCACAACGACCACGCTTACCGCTTACCAACAAACCAGCAAAATACCATCCAACGTGGTAATGAAATTATGTTTTATTGCAGCGCCAGAACTGCTCGTGGGTGCCAAACCTTCCACCCTCAAAAAACCGGTGAATCCGATGAATGCCGATTTTCATCACGGTTTTTCATTGCCGTTCCGAAACAGGGAGTTGAGTAGCAGAATAGAATCTTGTGCCGCTTTTCGCCGCACAAGAACCGACCGACCGAATAGTAGTAGAAAGGTGCAAAATATTATTATGAAATTTGTGTAACGTAAAGGTATGCCTTTCTATTCTAGGTTCTCGCTCGGTGGAGAAATGAATTATAATTCACCGCTTTTTCCACCTTAGAAAGTGTTTGAAACGGTCGATTCCCGGTACCCGGTGTCAATCGTACAGGGCCCGCAAACAGAATAAATAATCAGCTGCACATTGAATGTGCTCGTCGGGGCCTGGTTCTAGTTCGTGACCGTGAAGTGATTTTCCGGTTGGAAAGCCTTGATGAACTGAACGATTTATTTATTTTACATTGCAAATGGCAAGGGCAGCACGGGTGTAAATTTATTGATGTACTTACTCTTAAAGTAACAAAAAACGCTATTACGGTGTGGTGTGAAGCATGCTCGGTACACTTATTACTGTTCACGCGTGTCGCACACGCACGAGTGGAGAATAATTCACCCTTGCACGAGCCGTGGCACGATTAGCCCGGCTTAGGGATTGAAAACAAATTGCTCACGTCTAAATTGGTGCAAATTTACTAACGTACCGAACACAAATCGATCACGATTGATTCAATTATCGTGTATTGTATAGCACGTACAATACATGCTCTATTGTACCTCTTTAACCTCTTTGAAAACAATTTAAATGCAATAATTATCACCCTATTTTGCATCTCATCATTGAATTATCATTTAACACGCTTGAAGACACTCGTTGGAACTCTCCGGTACGACATCTTAAAATTAATTTAAAGCATTAAATTCAACCCATTTGTTTGCAGCACATCTCACGGCCTAAACTGCATGACACGCAACCAGACACCTCCTGCTGGGTGTGCTAACGAAGTTAGGTTCGGTCCCGTAATTGAGTTATGCATTGTATGTGTGTTTGACCTATTCAAAAGCGGTATCAAATCACATCTCCTGGGGAAGGCGTAACATTCATATCGAGTTCTTATGAAATTCACCTTTAATAGTGTTGAATATGGCAGACCCCTGATTTTATGCAATTTTCTTGGAAAACGTATATTATGTTCCTTTCTTCTAATTTAGCAATTGATAGTAAAATTCTGTAGTTGATTTTATATGATTCTAGTTGAAAAGTTGATGATTTAATCTGACATCTGTCAAACATTCGAGCAAATATTGTGTAGTTATTACTAGTAGACAAGATGGTAACAAAAAGTATAGGAACGGTCCTATTTGCATCAAATCTCGACCGAATCTTTCTTTTATATCAGGGACTGACTACCTGCTTGTACACTACTAGACTATAAACCTAGCCACTATATGACGGTAATAACCTAGTATTGACGTAAAACTTACATGTTATGAGAGATGTCAGGTCGAGGTCGAAATTGATCAATGATTTTGGAATTTTGTGGACCCTGCATACAAAAAAATGCCTTACACATGGAAACCTTATTCGTAGAACGTTAAGGTTTCTTGGCTCTTTATAAGGCGAGACTCGATTACGAGTTGTATTCCTTCGTAAATGAATCTTAGTTAATCGCAAGGAATCTCGGTGTGTGAGGTCTCTCGGATGAAGAGGCATTTTTGGCTGCGAGATCTCGTAGTAAATGAACGGACCCAATGCTTACGAGACTTCTATATTGAAGCAGCTTGAGTGAACAGCAGTCTACCCTTCAACTATAAAAACGTAAACAGAAGAAAAACCTGTCTTAAGCCTTCGCTGACCCCATTGTCCACAAAATCTCATCGCTTACACTAACTACTGCTTTCGCACCAAACCAGCAACCTCTTAAGCAACAAAACCACCTCGTTTACATGCTTTCCCACACACAATGCCATCTTTTCGACCGCTCATTTGTCGCACCAGAAGCACATCTCCTGTGTGCCGATGTAAGGTACCATCACTAACCTGTCTCCATCCAGAGCTGTTACAACAAAACCGGTACCATCGGTCCCGGTCGTAAGTGTCGTGATTAAGTTGGCGAGTCCCCGAACGTCAATCTAATTAATCTGGCACAATTCACTCTCGTCAAGCCGAGAGAGAAGCAGAAATGTGCGCCGGGTTCCTTCAAAACTGCACATAAAGGAAAGCTGTTCCACATCCCTCACTTCTAATGTGCCCCGGGAACGTGCCCAGCGCAAAGTCACACTTATTTGTACTGCACGTATACATCCTAAGGGATGGGAAGGTCGTTTTTAACGATGACGATGATGAAGATGATGCGCCCGGAACTGTACGAGGTAAAGTTTTTGTCCCAACTCTAGGGCGCACTGGCTGGATGCGTTGTCCTTGCAGTTCCCCGGGATGGCATTGAGCGCGTACAGACTAACACTGTTGTGCTGTACGTTCGATTTGAGCAACAAGGTGAGCCTTGTTTTGAAGTTTGTTGTCGCAGCAAAAGTTAGATCGTTGTGTTACCATCCTTACCAGGACACACACACATCCCGTTTCTGCCTCTCGTCAGGTTTGTACCATTATTTGCAGCACTTTATAAAACCGCACGATAATGGTTCACAGTGGTTTAATAGAATTAAGAACTTGTGCTCCGTTGCTACCGGGAAGCTGACGCTGGATCTGGATATCGCCGCACGTCACAGCATCCCAGCAACTCTTCTTTCAATATCGCCGGCAAAAGTTACAGTCAATTCCATTCCTGCAACCGAGCACAGCATCGAGAGTTGTTCGTGACCACAGACCGCACGGATGACACGCTAATGAAACCCATAACAAAACCACAAGAATCAACCGAGCAGGTCCTCGCGCAAGCAGTGTCACTATTCATTTGCACGCTAATCGACAGCAAACAAACCGGCAAGAAACAAGAATCCCTTTGCGGTGACACGACGCTGCACATGCACATATTGGTACGGCGTTGTCATCAGTTGAGACAATATTGTTCGTATAGGGGTGCGCTTTGCGCCTGGAAAGTGTCCGAAAAACAGTCCCCAAAAAGTATCCATCGCATTGAATGGTGGTGTCAACTGATTTGATTTGAAGCATTTTATCCCGTCGGCACAAATAAATTGATCTCACTGTCGGGCTCGCCGGGCTCCTCATAATGATAGCTCTCCAACGAACACAATTCTAGGATAGTTTGTGGCGTAGTCACTAAAGCCATTGTGCCTCAGGCTCAGCCTCTTGAAAACTGTCGCGAAAACACACTATCAAATCACACAACAAGCCCGCCGGCTGTTATTTTCCGGCGGATTATAGCGGAAACGCTATCGGCTAACGCTGTGGCGGACACAACAGATATTGATTTTTCCCCCCATTGGTCTAGCGCGGTCGTTAACAACGCGAGACAGAGCGCGAGAGTGAGAGAGAGAGAGATTGCTTTTCTCCCGGCATGACCCGCCTCGGCTGACAAACGGATGTGACAATTCAATGCACGTGCTAATCCGGCTGATTCACATGGCGGTGGTTTCCGGCAGCAAGGTGCGTTCACCAGTGAAATGAATGTCATCTGCACGGTGTTGGATCCGCCAAGCCCCGTACAACAAAACCGGGCCGAATCGCCGTTTGCCCGAATGCGAAGTATTATGTTAGGCTATTCAACCGACCGTGCTCCTTTCTTGTGCTTTTCTTTGCGGCAAGACACAAACCATCAACCCTACTACTGCTAGCGCAGAATCCCGACGCTGCTCGAGGCTAAACCGTCCGAACACGTCATGTTTTTTTTGTGTGTGCTGCTGCTGTTGTTGGTTGGGCCCAAACTACAAACAAGCACCCGCGTGGTCGAGGATGCGAACGGTTTTCGGTCGGTAGCAAAAATAATGCCCTGCAACAGTGGTTCGTACACGTATCCGTGCACCATTCATCTCCCTGTATCCGCACAAACCTGCCTCTCGAATCCAGAGCGCCATACAGAACGCCACCCCAGGAAGAGTCGTCATAAGCTTATGGTTGATTTTGTGTGTTTCATTCTTCGTGTGTTTTTTTTTTTTGCTTGCTCGACTGCGTGAACATGGATTATGTGGTTTTGTATTGTGTTTGAGGTTCGGTTTTATTTTTCTTTCCCCCTTTTTTTTGGGAGGGAAAAACCGAGAGCACCATCGTATGACAGCATCTGTTCGACCAGGAAATGGTTCTCGCTTTTGCTCGGTTGAATGATGCTTGTGGCATTCCGTCAGAACAATTTCACCTTAATAATATACATAATGCGGAACGGGCATGCTTACCGCTTATGAAATTCTTTCCTATTTAGCTAGAACCAGCGCTGCTGCCAGTGCTGCTCACAGCTATCCGGTAAGGATTTGCAGCAAACAATTCACAAATGGATAAATAATATAGTTGGTTGTTCTAGGAAATGTGGTGCTGGATGGTAATACTTTGTATTACGTTGTTTTCCGTAAAGCGTATTGCAATTACGGATAGCAACCTCTGAAGTTATTCTCTAATAAAAATATGCCATAAATCATTTTCCTGATGATTACATTATACCGCTAAATGTGCAGGGTCTAGCTGTAGATGGCTCTCGTCTGGCACTATTTCAGGACACTGTTAAGAATGAAATGTAACATCGAGGTAGAACGGCCCGAATTCGATTCGAGATAAAGTGGAAGTCAAACCTTTCTGCACTGAAATATTCTCGAAAGACCAATGGTTTAAAATGCGCCAAATCCAGATTATCTAAACTGAACAGATGCCAATTTATTTCTAACGAAAAATGTTCCAATTAATTCTGAACAGATTCCAGAAATTGTTCCCTAGTTGCAAATTCACCTATAAATCTTTGTCACCACTGAAACAACATAGATGTTGTGTGAGCTTAAAGAATCTTCTCCACTCAAAACAACCGTCGCAACAAATGAAGCTGGAACTGTATAGAGCTTCTATATTCCAATTATTCACATACGACTCTGAGCCACACCGCGAGAAGAAGAGACTGAGAGCTTCAAATTAAATTAGGTGGGCTCCTGTGGATTGCTCATGTCATTTGAATGACACCGGGCGATCCAACCCGTAAAGTCTTTCTAAACCGTCCACATGAACTAAAAAGGCATGAAAAAGATAGATAAATTAAGAGAATTAAAGCCGGGATATTGAATTGGCTTAAGAACTTATGCTAACTAGAGCACCCAATAACTATGTAAACTACTAACGTCCGCACCGACACTACAATGCATACTTTTAGGCGAAATTTAAATTGTTAATTGGGAGTTTGACAGATCACAATCGATTGTCATTGATTTTGATTTGGCCGTTAGTTATGGTACGAAAATCAATTTTTTTTGCTGAATGTTACTGTAATTATTCGTTTCTTTTACTTAAAACATAACTCAACTGGTCCAAGTTTAGTTAATCATTATTAAGATATGAAATGATTTTCCCCGATTCGCATAACGATAACAACAGTAACAACTGTTAACCGTGGTCAATTAATTCCAACGCTAGCGGATGCATTTCCAGCAAATTTCCCGGAACATTCGCAAGAACTCGTTTCCAGTTCGTTAACCGTGTGTATTAGTGCGTATCTCATTCGATCGTACCTTCTTGCTGTGGTACGTATACATTCATGCTCGGTACTTTAATCTTCCCTCACGTCCACTGGTAACTATATGCCATTGTTGAAGCGGTCAAGTAGAAGCATTTTCTCGTTTTTGTTCTTCCCCCTATACGAGAAGCAAGCGTCACAATACGCTTTTCAGTGTGGTATGCTCAGGTTTTTCCCTCTGCTGTGTCAAAGCAGCTCAACAGCTGAGAGAAATGTGAAAGACTTTGTTTTCTGTGTGTGTGTGTTTTTTTTTTGTTTATGTCGGCCACTCTCAACACAATTCCATATACCGGTACAGTGCACACATACACGGACTAGCACGAACTGCTGGAAACAAACATTTATGTTCCTGCATGCGAGCGAGTGCCTTTGTTTGCGATAATGATGAAAATCTCGTTTTCATCGTATGTGACTACTGCGGTTTGGACGTAATAAATTGTAGTTTTAGTTTAGTGTTGAAGTGGCCATTGTGCTATAATGTCGCTATAAAAAAAAGGAAAGCTAATGGTATAATAAATAGATTATAAAGTAACTATTGCCACACCTAATATTAACATTGATTATTTGAAACTTTTACTCAGTTAACTAAAATATGAACGAATGAAAAAGGCGCTTTCACATCCAACATGTGAAAAGCTGCTTGTCAAACAAACACGGAACTCAATCAGCAAAAATAAATGCCCACCAACCCACCTGGTTTTTCACCATCTCTTGACTTAATACGCTTTTGTGGCTATCCATCGACTGTACGTACCATTGTTGATGAATTAAAAACTCGAACCACGGAGCACGGAACTATACACGAGCGTTCCGAATAGTTCTGACGTGGAAAGCGTTTCTGAAAAATTGACACACCACCAGTGCTACACACTCGCATTGAACGTTCCGACCAGTTCGAACGATAAGGCGAAAGTATAATACAAATAACGAATCAGCCACAAACACAAACGCTTTACGTACGGTAGAAGATTGAACGATTTTCCGCATTTTTTTACGTTTTCTCCCTTTTTCAATCCGATTTAAAGTTTATCCAGCACTAAGCAGCATCAGAATGCATTAGTAAGCTGGTACTGTGCTTTGACATTTTAAGCAGGTTTTACAGAACAAAAAACCAAACCCAAAAAAGGAAGGAAAATCAATGCCATCCATCACAGTGAAGTGCGTTCGATGTCGCTCGAACGATGAGATGGAACTTCTCAATCATATATAATTTTATTCCTCGGTTATTCCTCTCCTTGTAGAGCCCATTTCCATTAAAGCTTCCCCGTTTAGTCTTTTCCTTTGTGCGTTTGTGTTTGTGTTTTCATTTTCCTCCCGTTTGGCCCTATAAATATCGGAATCTAACGCTGCACGTCAGCTCAAAAATCACTTCAGCTGATCGAATGGTTCGAAAAATAGGAAAATAAAAACGCACCAAGAAACACGGTCCCACCGTAAAGCCTCTTAATGTTATGAGCTTAAAAACCGCCATCGTGCCAAACTCAGGCGGCCGACAAAATTCCCGACATGCTTTACGGGAAAACGTAAAAACTCTTATCTTTCTTCATTCCCCCATTCATTACCAACAGTACCTCCCTTCTTATTGACTTTATTCCCAGTCTGATGAGACGAATTTACTTTTTTGTTTTATTTCGTCACAATTTACCGTAAATGGAAAAACATCGATTGCCCCGGTGGAAACCGAAAAAAAAAAAAAAAAAAACGCCGATGGCGGCTAGCACTCTGGACGACGCGATATCCGAACTACAGTCAATATTTGACTAGGCGAGCGTGCCAATATTGATCGAATTGTTTACCGTATAGTGAAAACTGTTTACAGTACCCAGCAGCACCCAGCGTTTGAGGTACGTTACTGACTTGGATTGACGCGATTGAGTGACTGACTGACTGACGGACGGACGGACGGGGCTGCCAGACTGTCCCAGTGGTTGGATGTGTGCGTGTGTTTCTCCTTCAGGCAGAGAGAACTCCACCGAGAGATCGCGTTCCCTTATCTGAGTTTGGGATCCTAATCCCATCTACGGCGGTGAAAGTGCCTAAGGCCTCCCAATGCATCAAGTGATTAGATAACTGTTTTTGATTTTGAGAATAATTTAATCATTTTATTACTGTGAAAAAGACAATCAATAGATAAACAAGATTGAAGAATTCTGAAAATTTGAAAACGATCTGCAGCTGTTTATGTTCTGTATGAAGACATCAACTAGAAAGGTTAAGTTTTATGACGGCATCTGTCAAAGATTCGAGCAAGAATCGAGCAGTTTTCCTCTCTTCTTTGATTAACGGCCTTCGAAGTTATACTAGTTGTTACTTCCGAGAACCTAAGATGCTAGTAATTAGGTCACCAAACATCACAACATATACGAAAAAAAGCTATATTAAACTTTTACGAATCCAAAAGCAGATCTCCTATATCTTAGACACTTTTTTCTGGATTTCAGAAAATCTACAAACCTTTTCCAAATAAAATAAAAATTAAAATTTCTTCCTACAATAATTTCCAATCTCAGAATTCTAAATCCTGAGGTCATCAGCACTTTTGTTGACGTGATAATCTGACTCATCGAAAAAACGGAACCCAGCGCAAGTGCATTCCGTCTGATGTCAGCGCCCTTCACCGATAACGATTTCGTGTTTAAAACCCCCTAGCACACAGTTCCACGCGTCCAGCTGACCAGCCCAAAATATCCACTTATATAATAGTGTCCATTCAGACGCCGGCAGACAAGGGATAAAAAATTGATGCTACCCAAAGTGCGCTCTCATCACCGAAACAGTGCAGTCGCACAAAACTAGCCACAGTGGCGCTCACCACTCTAGGGATTTACTTCAGCACACAATCTCGCACCGGTTTTTTGTTGTATTGAAACGAATGAAACTGAGTTTTGTGACAAACGAGCTCCAAATTCTATGTTGACCTTGTCCGGTTCTTGTTTTTAACCCACCTCAAAAAAAATTGGGGAGTGTGCCGAGCGAGATAACATTGGGAACCTTAGGGGGGGTTTTAGAGCACAGCGTCTGTGTGCTTTCGGTCCAAACACCCAACCCCAATCGCCCAATGGGGTCAGTTACACTGTAGCGGGATCACGATTCACAGCGGGTTTGGCTGGGTTCAAGAATATACTTTTTTTGTTTGGAAAACCCCCTAATTCATTGCCCTTTGTTGATGGGTAGAACCGCTGACAAACCGTTTGTCCTTTCCATCAACCCAAATTAAACCGATGCAACAACAATATAATCGAGTAAATTGAAATGAAGTCATACACTCAACGTTGAGCAATGACGCTCGGTAGTGATAGACGAATGGACGGAAAGAAGGAGCTACAAATAATCACGGCAATAAGGACGTCTACTCAATCAAACCGTGCAGTACAATCTGGCCTTCGGCAGCAACAGAACAGCAAAAAACGAAAATCATTTACCAAAATCGACGAAAAATCAAACAACGATAAAAATCGACATCGTAAGAATTTGGCCCGGATCGCACGCCAACCGTCCGTCCGTGTACGCACAGCCGCATGAAGAAATAAAATTTTATCGATTTTTGATTTCGCATCGTCTTTATTCAGTGGCGTTTGAGCGTTCGATTGTTTTCGGTCTGGTTTTTTTGTTTTGTCTTGTATTGCGATTTCATTGAACGGTTTTTGAAAAACCTTTTTGCGAAATAATCTCAACGCAATTCCTTCTCGTCAAACCGCAAGGAAGGACAGACAGTGAGCTGTTGTTCTTAATAGAGTTACAGCCAGGGCAACAATCAACGGTTTCGGTTTCGATTTTCGGAAGATGGTAAATTTTATGGACATTGTTTGGAAGCTTGTTTTTACGAGCGAACATCACCCGTTCCCGTACACAAAACACCGCTTCAACATTGTCGCTTACGGTGGACGACAAACCCTGCCCAACACGTACCAGAGAACCGGATACGAACGGAAGCAAAAGGAGTGCCAGCACGGGCAAAATGAACACTGAACCACAACCATCCTCAAGCCGACACGTGCGAAATATCCCATAAAACAAGTCCTTGTTCGATTTCTGTCCAACGTTGCCGTTTCGTGCCACGGAAGAGGACCTGTTTTTATACATCCGTCCTATCGCGGTACTGTCAAAGATATTATATTACAAGCTACACTTACAACCTTGTCCTCCACGATTCGATTGACAGTGCAAAGATCGTAATCGGTTTTGCTGCCGGGTTTTCTCTGTTTCCTTCCCGAGGTGTGACGGTAAATACGTCCGCAAGGGTTTATAATGTTCTGGCCTAGTTTTGAATATCATCCATGTACGAGCCCCACCACTAGGGTTGTACTTTACTATTCTACGGGCGACGACGACGACGAGTGCCGGTGGTGATCAAATTGACATTCAGTGTGATAAGATGACATGAAATCTGTGTTTCGTGTCGCAACACGAGTACATGTTTACAGGCTGGCACGATGGTGCTGGGAGGGGAGAAAACTTTGAGCAACAGATGTAAAACAGGACGAACACGTGCCACAGCTAATGTCTGCTAGATGTCTTTTTAAAAGATTTTTTATTTAACCACAAATTCTAACATAATTATACGGACAAAGCGAATTGCGTGACTTTATGCAGTTTGTGATGATAATTGTATGCGTTTTGTTTTTCAGTCATGGTAACTAATTTGCCTAAATGTATGCAACCTATTGAACAGGACGGTGAAAGACATGCAATCTGCTTGGCAAAAAAACTTATATGCTTAGACACGAGAGTATGGACTTGACAACTAAATTAAATGTTATTGTTGATCATGTTCATGATAAGTACTTCTAGTGTTCGTGTCAAATCTAAACAAATAACAACCAACAAACAGCACAAGAATTATAGAGCAAAGCAGTTCAGCCTGTGTCTTACAAATAATCGAAAAAAGGCTTAAAACAGGGACAAATCCGTATTAACAATGCAGAAAGTCTTCCAGAACTTCCTAGAGATTGCTTAAATTGTGTCTGCCCGCCGATTGCACAAAATATTGTCTAGGACAAATCCGTATTAAAAATGCAGGAAGTCTTCCAGAACTTCCTGGAGATCGTTTAAATTGTGTCTGCCCGCCGATTGCACAAAATATTGTCTAGGATCGAAATTCACCTCACTAATAAATGAAGGACGAGTGGACTAAAAACGGATGCAGATAAGATCTTAGACAAGTAAGGTTTGGCACACCCAAGGGCGTCATTGCGATCAGCCAAGTTGTGACAGTTTGAATTCCATAGAAGGAGACGATCACAAGTACACGATGTGATCGACCAACCAATAAAGAAGAATAAGCGTGAGATCAGTGGTCCTCTAAAGGCTCTAAGCTAGGCAACTGAAACTGAACTCAAATTGACGCTGCAATCGCTCGATACGATCCTTGTGAGTCCTCGGTTCTGTATTGATCTATCTCTTGTACTTGCATAGCAGTTAATGTGTACAGCAAGTTGCCCTAACATTTATTACTAGCCAGCAAACTTCTAACAGCAGAGCAACAATGTTACCTTCAACAACGTAAGACAGCCACCTGAAGACGCTTTACTGAAGACATCAAAGATTAAACAGGAATGTTTCAATTCGTCTGAATCTGACAGCTATTGAACGTTAATTTATCTCTTAAAAAGTAGTCCAGAAACACCATAAATGTCACCATCGAACCTCAATTTCCCGAAAATCTCCTCGTTCATCTAGCAAGATTCTTTAAAACAACATAATCTCTCTACAAATCGATAAAATTCGCCTCTTGCTATCTTCCGACTCCCGAACATTGCCACAAACGATTTAATTACAACCCTTCACTTCACAGTAACAACTCTCACAGACCAGCGCTTCAAATTTGACGGCCCAAAATAAATTATGTACTCACTTGGTTCATGCGATCAATCTATCTATCCTCATGATTTTAACACCATTTGTCAGCGGCGTAAACAGGCGCCCTCCCGGTGCGCAAAATATCTTCACCGGAAGTACGCTAAGGAAGATTGATTTCTTCAACTTCTCCCCCCTCCTATTTCTATCGGCCATTCGCCAAAAGGCGGCGGTGGTCCATGGGTGACGGTGGTGGTTTGACATTCGGTCGTTAATTTTATCCTCACCGCATCAGCCGGGTTCTTCTTCATCGTTTGACGTTTTGCCGTCGTCCGGGTATCTCCCCCGGTGGTCGGATAAATTTCTCGGTGATGACAAGCGCCGATGAGATGCGGCCTTCCACCGTGTATCGCGGGCGTTAATAAGCTCTCAATTTATTCCGTCGGTGTCGAAAGCATCATCGTGCATATTAATTCACACACTTTGGGCAAACTAAAGGGCTTCCCTGGTTGTTGTCAAAGGGAACGGGGGGAGAGGTTTCTGACCAGAGTAGATGAGGGAGGGGGAGAGAAAGAGAGTGAATGGCTTTTAATCCCTACTTGACAACTCACGATGTCCAGACAACCCACCTCTCTCTGATGGTGGAATGCACGTGCGGCATTTTGATGGGAACCAGATGGCCCATACCGTTTGTAGATCGGTTAAACCTTTTGGGAGAGAGACAGAGCAGTACGATATATAAATAGTGGAAGCCAATTAGATGACCTCGCGAGTTGACACGCGCTTCCGGTTCGAATTGAAGCGAATTCTCAAGCCACCTGACATGAGACATCGATCTCAATTACTAGCGTCCCGCTTACCTACGTGCGGCGATGGTATAATCGAGCAGGTAGCCGTGAGTGGAATTAAAACTGCTTGTTGCGATGTTGATCTAATCAATTAGCTTACAACCGGTAGAGAGAGCGCAATGAGGAAGCACGAATCCCAATCCATTACGGAACGCTCTCGAATAGATGGATCGGTTGAAGACATTGAGCTATGCGCTCTTTTATGTTCATGATCAATATTTAAACTTCAAGGTCTCCTTAACTTTTTAATTTGCAATAAGCTGAGTCTCAGGCGGAGATACAAGTTATTACCAAAGTCTCTTAATGGTCTTGGAATCCTTTCTTTGGAAATTCTGGAAAGTCACTTAAGAGTGCAAAAAAAGTGGAAAGACAACTTAAGAACTCACGGTGAATTGGAGCTGCATTACCACAAAAAATGTAAATTAGTACGTGAGAGGAACACCAAACGTCTCCCTGACTAATGTACACTTTTCATCAGAACTTTTCTACCAAAAACAAAATGTGACTATGAAGTTAATGTTCTGGAGGACCCTTTTCTGTGTCATTTTTAACGCCATTTTTTATGACACCTCGCAAGCCATTTCATCAACTTGCCAAACATGTTCGGGCGGTCAGTCCCACATTCTGTTCGCTCTATTTTCCCGGCTCAATCGTGACGGTTTGATTATTTGATGTAGCCGAGATGCCTCTGGCCACGAGCCAATATCAGTAGCTAGTGCCGTAGTCTGGAATGTGAAGTGTATCAGCCTTCGTCCGGTTGGGTGTAACTGGGCCATCAACACACTTCAAAACGCACACAAAGGGACGGGATTCTGCTGCATCACAATTACAGCAGCTCAACAGCAAGCAGTCGTAGCAGTCCGCCCCGTAAACAATGAATGCGCTCTTCACGCTTAGTGAAACGGCCTTTA
>KZ061920.1:49809-173636 GCA_002091835.1 Anopheles maculatus | reverse complement strand
CACGGTGAATTGGAGCTGCATTACCACAAAAAATGTAAATTAGTACGTGAGAGGAACACCAAACGTCTCCCTGACTAATGTACGCTTTTCATCAGAACTTTTCTACCAAAAACAAAATGTGACTATGAAGTTGATGTTCTTGAGGACCCTTTTCTGTGTCATTTTTAACGCCATTTTTTATGACACCTCGCAAGCCATTTCATCAACTTGCCAAACATGTTCGGGCGGTCAGTCCCACATTCTGTTCGCTCTATTTTCCCGGCTCAATCGTGACGGTTTGATTATTTGATGTAGCCGAGATGCCTCTGGCCACGAGCCAATATCAGTAGCTAGTGCCGTAGTCTGGAATGTGAAGTGTATCAGCCTTCGTCCGGTTGGGTGTAACTGGGCCATCAACACACTTCAAAACGCACACAAAGGGACGGGATTCTGCTGCATCACAATTACACCAGCTCAACAGCAAGCAGTCGTTGCAGTCCGCCACGTAAACAATGAATGCGCTCTTCACGCTTAGTGAAACGGCCTTTATGGCCTCTCGCACAAGTACCTTGTACTATTGAACCCGACCGCCATTCATATTCAGCGCGTTAATAAGCACTACGCCTGTTCAGCTGCAGTCAAGAAAATAAACCAACTCAGTGGTGTGCCTGCAGTTTGCGTAATTAAATTATGTTTTCTTTGCACTTGCGAAGGCAAATGGTGCCTAAGCTGTGCGTTATGACGTTATATTTCCCTTATAAAAATAATATTAAAATTATGTGAATTTCCCAACAGAAACTCTAGAATAGAAAATGAGTTATTGAAGCTATAGAGAGGAGAAGCTTCTTCGCCATTACTAAGCACCGATTTGATTACGAACTCAGTCAACCACATGTAGAAGTACCTTCGGCATCCATCATTAGTGCTTTCTTTCAATCCCACAAACGCACACTCCACACTAACGAACTATCAACCGGCTCGGTGCGTGCCACAAACACTGGAAGGATGCAATCATCAAACCTCCGATCGAGCCCCAGGTTCATCAAGCCTACCTCAACGCACACACGGTTTCTGCGGTCAACCACAGAAACTTTCTCCCGGCGTCGTTCTTATCCAGCCGCCAGCCAGCCCAACCGGCGTCGAGTGACGGGCTCGTTTGCATTCAACCTTCTTAGGCATGAATACGCTGTTCGAGTGGCATTAGCTGACAAGTTTGCCCTCCGTCAAAGAGACCGAAACCACTTGACTTGTCTTGAAGCGAACGGGAAGAAGGCTTAACCGGCCTTCGGCGGGTGTTTGAAGTTCGCCTGCAAGACTGCTGTGCCGATGTGATTCACAACACCACCGACGATGACGAGCTATTGGAAAGTGATAAGTCTCTTTGTCTGCATCTTGAAGAATTAATCCTAATCCGAGATACTTTTGGACTGGTGAAGTATTTACAAGTAAGACGCCAATTGTTGTCACTTGTTTGTTAGTCCTTAGTAGATGATACGTTTTATTGAATATTACTGCAACGTTGTGCATTGTGTAATTGCAGTTTAAAGAGCATTGTTTTGCATTACTGTGCTTGTTTTTGATTATCAATAAAAAGTTTGCTAATAGTTGAAAGTTCTGCTTCTTAAAATAGTAACGCTAGTAACGCCATCCAGTGAAAAAACTATGCCCAATGCTCTTCATGAAGGTAGCCCTCTATCTTTCAAATTTCAAAACACAACAATACGATTGTCAATTAGCGACCACCATGCTGTCAAAAATGAATGCAATAAACAATTTCAAAACAGAAAGTCGCATTAAAAAATGCTGTAACAAGCCCTGGCCACAGCTTTAATAAAAATAAAGGCAACAACGCCGACAAAAAATGCCTTCACATCAGTTGCCAATTTTCATTACATTTTACCAAACTTTCCAACGGGCCGTTCCTGATGGATGATACATAAAAGAAAAATCCTCCGGGAGACCAGCGTGCCCATGATACACGGGCCGTGAATGAACGAAGCACACCGAAAGCAACGGCACCGAACAGGTGCGCAGAGAAATAAAGAAATTAAATGAAACATTATGAACTCCACGAGGTATGGGCCACAACCAGCAGAACAGTACAAGAAACGATAATGAAAGTTTTATGCTACAGAGAGCGAAATAATCTAATTCGCTGCCCAAAACCGAGCCACCGGGTGCGGTATGCAGATGGCGAGACTGACGAGAACGCACACTTTCTTCAAAGCGGAGGAGACATTATTTGGCAGATTCGGACCAAAAAGCTCCAAAACCTGGACCGATTCCTGGAGAAATGCTGCAATAAAAGTGACTCGCTAAGTGTGCGCATAAAATAGAATCCACAGTAATGAGAGAGGAGAGGAGAAGTATGGCGGGTGGAGAGGGGAGAGAAATGGGACAAAAAAGTATTTGGAAAAAAAGGGAAAATGTATAATTTTCCATTACACATCACACTGGATGAACCAGCGTGTGCTGGTACGTGCGATGGCACAGTGCTGAGTCGAGCGTGTCTGGACCAAAGTGATAAGATCATAAACATTTTCATCCACCCAAGAGAATGCATGTAATTTTAACGACCCAGTGAGGTGTGTGTGTGTGTCACACAGTTTTATGCTGCATACAAAACGGTTGCTGCTTTTCATCCCTTGTGTATGTGTGCGCCAACCATAGCCAGGCACTTGGTGCTGGTTTTTTTGTTCGTTTTGGACTCGGGTTAAGAGCTAATGATATGCAAAAAAACGAAAGGTTCACTTTGGAGAAGATGAAATTTGGCCGGTAATGTTGTCACCCCGGCCGTCCCCAAGGTGGTAAAACTGCAAAAAGAGTAAGGTCAATACGCTGACAGCAGCTTTCAACAGGCACGGTGGACAGCGTGGGCGTCCCGTGCATACGGGGAAGCCCTTAAAATCTCATATGCCTTAAGTGTATGAGATCACATCCGTGAGCAGAGAGATGGCATTGGTGATATGATATTTATGGGTGCCATTTTGTTGCCATTCTCATAAAGGTGGACTGACTTGACTAAGTTTGAGTAGCTGTTTGGCACAATAAAAATATGTAAAACGATGCGCTTTGAATTGTTCAACGTTTAATTTTGATACACGATAGATGGCGCCACTAGTATAGTGTAAGAGAATTCGAGCAGTTACTAAGACTATTACTAATTCTAATCAAAATTAAGCGTTCAAATAAAGGTAAATGAAAACGGTATGTTCTGGACATGCTAAGCGCATACTTACACATCGACATTAGAACCGCTCCTTAGTCTATTGCAGAAATTCTTGATGCCTCAGTACCACTCAAGGTCGTACCGTTTGTAATTGTCACGGCTCATTCATTATGTTTCCACATATACGGGACCGATATTGCTCTCAAACGCGGTTAATAGGTCAGTTCGTCAGATTTAGACAGAGTCCGTGTTTTAGAAGCGTATGTGAGTACTGAGACTGAATCTTTATAGTCCCGTACAGTACTAGTGCAACAGATCTCCATCGAGACGTATTGTATTTTGCGCCAGATCGAAGAGAAGCACCTTAAGCATTGTTCTTTACCATTACCTCTTCGAGAGTCTTGCCGATATGCCATCACTGTGCCTCCAGTTTTGATACTGTAACTTCAAGACCTCTTGAGCTGTCAGTATTAGATTCCTTGACTTGATTGAGTCCGTACATTGGTAGTAAATGTTGCTTACGGGGAAATGATCCATATGCAATTCAACACAACGTGAGAACGACTGGGGACTGCTCTACTATCACGAACTAAGGCATATGAAATGGTATTCGTTGAAATGTCAAAATGTTTCAGTTTGATATGCAACAGATGGCGCCACCAGTAAGGCATTTATTTTTATATTCATGCGATATCTTTCTTTCTAGATAATTGATCAATTATTGAATATGATTTTTCATCCAGAAACAATCCCACCTTTTCTTTCACATTTAAATTAAAGTTCCCCAACACCCCTCGACACTCGAAACCATTAATTTTGCTGCAATCAGACCTAAAAACAGAGAAACGAGGACTTCTCTACGGGACAGCTCCAATTCCCACCGTACCAGCAATGATGCCCACTTTTCAAACTTCCATGATAAATTATGCATCTCGACAGGGCGAGCACAAGCAGTGTCCGGTAAATGGGTAAAAATTTCATTTCAAAACTAAAATAGCATCCCGCCTGTTTCCGAAAAACTTGAATCTCACTTCAGAAACTACTTTGTGCTCGCACCATTTCCGTACCATCACGTTCGGCTGTGTACACGCTTTGTATACAAACAGAGGCACAGGTAATCGTCTACAGCACCATGGCCGGGAGGAGTTTTCTCTCCAACAATTGCAATGCAATATACAAAACAAGAGCAAATGAAGCATAGACAAAAAAAATGACAGCTCGTCTCGAAAACTTTTCGCCCGTACCAAACAAAAACGGGTCACTGCGAGGATGAAATGTTTCATATTTCAACACCACAAGAGAGACAGATGAAGAAGAAATGATCGGGGCTAGGGAAAAAAAACAACGCTCAGGAATAACTGAGCCTGAAGTGCTCCGACACGCCATTTGCGTTTCGGAATGAGTTGAAATTGAAAACTCGTCTGTCGGGACATAAAAGCTGGTGTTGCACAAAACCCGCTTTCAAGTTGCACCAGGCTCAGTGGAAAGTGCATTGAAAAACGAGTTCGGTTGAAAAGAGAAGTTGCAAAGAGAAAACCATAAATACCACAACGACAAAGAAAGAATGAGGTGTGTGTTTTCCCAACTGGTCACCTTTTGTTGATACGCGTGATCCATTTCTTTCCACCGAAACTCGACTGTTTTCACCCTGTGTCGAGACGTGCAGCAGCAACAAAAAAAGGTGAGGTTAATTAACATTTCAGCTAGCCAATCGGGTTCCACGAAGTCGTAAAAGGATTTCCAACAGATCCTAGCATTGCCTGAGCCCATTTCAGAGGTTTTCCGCCACCAAATTGACCGAACCGGTGCTTCTCTGTGTTTTTTTTTACCGGACGAACAAAAGGAGCAGCACGGTGCAGCAAAAGTGATGAAAATTGAAGAAGGATAATTGGAAATGTTTTCATTTTTAATTAATCGTCCAGTTCCCCGGTTCAGTTTTTTTCACACCGAATAGCGAGAAGATAGCGAACGAACTCGTGCGAATTAAATCGCACAAACGCACGGCAAATACATTCGCTAGCTCAACGGGATAGGTGTGTTTAAAGTGAAATGTTGGAACACACACACACACACACACAAAAACGTCCGATCGTATGTCGATGAAAATCTGTGGAACTTCGGGCGCCTGCAAATTACATGCTTCGCACAGCAAACAGAGTTCCAGTAATAAAATTAGCAAGCTCTGTCTGTGTGTCCCTGCCAGATCAGCGTTTTTTTTTTGTGTTTCGCGTTTGTTTCAACTAAAGCATAAATTAAAAGCCAGATCAATCGGAGCTTTACACACTGAACGCTGAGCAGCGCACAAGGCAAGAAAGCAATGAGATGCAAAAGCGCACGAATTTATTCCACCACACTAATTCCTTTCATTCAGTGCGATTCGCATTAGGCGGTTTGTTTTGCTGCCAATCGAGGATCGAGCGGCAAAGGATAAGCAACATCCGGCCAATCCCGATGTTCGGCTATTAGTAGGATGGAAGGAAACTCCTCTTGCTCGCGCTCTCTATCTCTCTAGCTCCACATCCTTCTCATTTGCATCCTCGTTGCTCGGAGAATAACCGTATGAATAGCTACTGATTAGTCGGTCCGTTTGCTCGGTGGATCTAGCCTGCAACTCCTGCAAAACGCTGGAACACGCGTACTCCGAGGGCAGTTAGTCGAATTTTCGATTCATATCCGCATCCGGTAATTGGAAATCGATTTTACATTTTGCCAATTGGATATATGTTGTTTGCCCTGGTGCTGCATTGAAGAATGGATGTGCCTTCGGATTTTGCTGCGTAAATCCCCGGGGCCAGTAACGTACTGGTAAGGCGTTTGTGCGTTTGCCGCGTTTGCCTGGATCGATTTGCATCAATTTCCGTTCGCAACTGTGCAGCTAATATGGTCAGCTATTCCGTGGATGAGGAAACGTAGGGCAAAAGAAAGGGAGAGAGAAGGGAATGGATTGACCTGACCTGGCATATTGTAAACATGTTACCGGGAAAAGCATGTTTCATACGGCAGGCGCTATGAATCACGCAGTGGAGAGATCGTGTGCGAAGGCAGTTCGTAATCATTGGAAGATTACGAAATTTAACTGTTGCTTTCCAGGATGGATTATGGACCAGTTGCGTTTGATTCGTGGGAATTCAATGCAATTATAAAGAGAATCCATTAACCTTTATGTTTATTGATACAGTATCCTCAAACAATTTCGGAAAAATATTCGTACAAAAGGGAAAGTACATAACTTACGGATATAAACGTTTATTTAATGTGTTTGCTGGATATTGTAAAAGATGTATCTAAAATGTTTAATTATTTTACGTTATTCATCGGACATCAGTCTACATGAATTTCTTAAAGTTATCTTAGTTTCAAAAAATACGCAGACGCTCACGAAACGCTGACTTGGAACCATAAAAATCGAATAGTTCAGACACTTTGATTAATGAGATCCATGACTTCAGCCAGAGTTTCGCGTCCACTTTGACATTTTGATGCCCAAATACTGGTAGTTCTGCATATAAGCTGACAAACAAATAGAGTCTACGATACTAGAGTTCTGTCAACCAAAAATCTATTAATATTTATCTGAATACCTGTTCGACTGGTACTCAAAGTTAGAACCTCTGTTGCAATAAATGTTCTGGAGTATTGTGGATGTAACGAAACGTCATCGCCCAAGAACGCAGCGTGTCGTTATTAGGTGCTGCGAGATGTACGAAGTTCTGGTGTTATGGAGCGTTGCAGCTCCATAACGTCCCGAGGTCTCATGGAGTTGACATACCATTCTATATTGAAGGGCCTGTTCGACAGAATAGCAAAACAAATTAAAGGGTTTCCGGGATAAACCAGTAATGTTTTAATCATGTATAGACTACGATCAAGATAAAGTGGACAATTTTCAGGTAAAACAAGACTCTGTCGCTCTTTCTATATTCTGTTCTAGAATGAGTAAATAATCGCCAGGTAAAACTGGATAGAAAAGTGTAAGGCAACAGCATAACCTTCGCACTATTAAGACACGCTAGAATTGTTAAACATCTGAGCGATTAAAGACTGCAAGAATCATTGCCGTTGCACATACAGATATCGAAAACTGTTTCATGTTTCAGCTTCGAATGCGGTAAACACTTTCCTACCTAACCATCAAAAACGTTCCCACGGTTATCTGTCAATTTGCACTGGATGTATCGATCTCTATCTTACATGTACGACTTTGCCTATTGCTATGATTATTCCCTTTTTCCGGATCGTTTATAAGATTAGATTCCAAACTTATAACTACATTCAAGCGGTTAACTGTAACATGTCAAATTTTCTGTTTCTTTTATACAACACATCTTCAAATTTATGATCTATTGTTCAATTCTTGATATCATATGATACATATTCTGTCCTAGTGATATTAGTCATTCCTGCCTACTTAATAATCCCTCGGAAGCTTGGTTAAAATTGACCTTAAATTATTGTTTTCGGCATAAAGCTATTATAGGCCCAAATGCAGAAAATACATTTTCTTTAATTGCACTTCTTTAGAAAAGCTGCATACTGCATACTGAGATACTGATATTCCGAGCTAGAACAGATCAATAGCTTCATATCCAATTCCTTCCCAGAGTTGAGCAAACTTTACAAAGTGTACTTCATAAGTTTAAAGCATCTTAAAACTCTTCGTGCATGTGTTGAGGTCTCACTCAATTCACAAACTATCTCCCAAACATCTTAACCAATAGTTCTACCGGTGCAGTTTCTACGAATTTTCACATCACTAACGCAAACTTCCCGGCAAAACTCATTACGCAAATCGAACGATTCGATCGAGCAACAGCTTGATCGATGACGATACAGTCAATTAAAAACTATTCTTCAACACCCCCGAGCCATTGAATATCGCTGTTCCATCAGCGTCAACGTCCCCATTCCGCTATCGATCTTCACCGGTACCGATGCTCCAACATCGACCGACAAAAGATATTTTACATGAAAACTTGCACCACGCGTTCGAAACGGCAAACTAAACACCATATTGGCTCTATCAATCTTTCCCGCGGTGTAATTTTCCCACTGCCAGCCATCCCGGGCAGCCTTGATAACGTTTTCTCGGTGGCGGCGTCGTCGTCGACGTCGTGGGTGAACGGCTGACACCAAGTGCTCGGAAAAGAAGCTTGCCGCAGGCTAGAAAACTTTCTCAGCAACTGAAATAACAAGATAGAGCCCGGTTTGGAAAGGTCGTCCCACTATAGACACCGGATGAGTTGACACTAATTTGCCCGGAAATCAATACCGGAAGCAGTCGCGTGTGGCTGGCGGTGGCCGGGTTCTTCGGAACACCGGAATCGTTTGGCGTGATTTTAGCTTGCACCGTCAGCATGACTTGCCGGTGCTGCTGGTCGCTACGCCGAGATATTAAACGCGTGGGAAGGATTTCGCTGACTCGGCGTCAGCAGGCGAATGTCGCCATTAAAGTGGCCGTCAAGACGCTGCAGTGGTGAGTTTTCAATCGACCGGATACGGAAAATCGGAAACTTGCTCTTGCCACGCTCCTTCGCGCATCAAACTTCTCGACAAAGCCAACCCACAGTGGGAGGTAGTATTGAAACGTAGTCTTATCGGATTATTGAATCCGTCTTCGTCTACCGCCCACGGTCTGCCAACACAACCCACAACCCACAAAACGCACATCATCGGTTATGGTGGTCAAAAACACACTCCAAACCCAATCATCGTTAAGTTTAATTCGATAATCTTCCACCCTTGGAGCTTGGACGAACTCTGTCTTGATAACTTTCCACTGCAAGCTATTGTCGCTCCGAAGTCGAAGACGGTTCCTCTTACGCTACTCACTTAATATTTCATTAAACAACCGGTTTTACTTATTTAAAATCTCAATCTCACTGCCAGCTTTGTGTCGCAAAGGGCGCTCGTCTGCCCAACATTCGCCAAAAAAGGATATCGAGTACACGCTACTGTTCGAAAGCTGCGGATCGGTTACAGCCACAGCATTAGCTTCATGAAAACCCTTGGGGAGTTAAAATTTGAGCCCTTGCGGATTGTTGGTTGGCGAGATTTGCTCTTTAAACTTTACTTTACTAACCCTTCAACCGTTAAGCTCAATCTTTAGGCACTCTTTCGAGCTACCGTAAAAGCTACCGCAACTGCTGGCGTTAGCACGCGCCGGGGAAAGCGCTAGCAAGCGTCTAGATTGGGAAGAAAATGAAACAATAACACTGCGAACAAAGCAAGTTCTTGTGATGTTCTGTTTTGTTGGAAAGGATACAAGATATGTTTCTCTCTCTCGCTCTTGGAAAGGAGGTTTACTCTTCAAGAAAACCGGATAAAGCTCCGGAAATGATTCCGTTCAATTTGTCAGATCATATGAATACGCATGACGATGATAGGGAATGCCATTTCGACGCTGAATCAGATAAATTTGGTAGCACTTCGACAACTTTGCGAAATGGGAAACTTTACTCATAATTTCTGCAACTTCCGTCTGCCACGTTAAAGCCAGTAAGATACAGAAGGTGAAAATATTGATTAAAGGTAAACCAAGCAGACGTGGAAAAGAAAATCTATAAAACTGCACTACATCACGCCAGAAAGAAAATGTCCCTTTTCACCACTGCTTACACGGTTACAAAGGAAGTCTCACAGTACACGCGTGCGAGTAGGAATCACTCACGCACCGACCATGAGTAATGATCCAATAACATCCGGCAGATGTAAGATTTATTACCATTATGTTTGTGTATGGTTCTTCGCATTATTGCGCGTTGCCTTTTATCTTTGCAACATCATTATACTAGTTTCTTCCGACATTGTATCACCATTGCGTCACACGCGTTATTCACAGGATCCACCGACCTTTAGCGTGACGCACTGGGAGCATACGCTTTAGTCTACCGGGACAGCAACGTCGAGTGTCCTTGAAGAGTGATTGTTTTCGTGGAGGATAATTAAATTAATAAATTATTGTGCCCGAAACAATAATTTGTCCCCCCAAGGGGGGCAATGGTTTAATGAGGTTACTGGCACTGGTAACTCTGAGGACTCGAGCACACTGTCGATTAATTTTGACTGATATCGTTCCTTGCGGAGACAAAAAGGAACTCCAATTCTTCTCATCCCATTTTGTTTGTTGAGTGATAAGTTACATCCTTTGTTTGGCTAAAAAAAAGCATTTTGTTTACTGGCTTGCCGTCATTAGTTTCTCGTGAGTTTTGAGCTTGAATAACAGTTGAAGAAAGAATGAAATTGTTCTACATAAACTCAAATTAGAAGTTCTCAGAAAATAATGCCCGTAAATGCAATAAACTCGTAAAGACTTCCTGAAAGCTGTGCAGGATCATGAACGAATCAAAAATAAGTAAATCAAATCCGCAGTAACAAACCGTGAGGAAAAACTCTCACAGGCAGGCAGTCATAAAGCAACAACAAACGCAAAAACACCACCAACACACTTACTCGCGTATCCTTAGGCCACATCTCGTTAACTTCCAGACGACTCCACCGGATGTTAAGCGAAACTTCCTAATAGACGCGCCATCTGCTGCGTACGAATCGAGCCGAGCAAATGATGGATATTCGACAGACGGCAGCATCCGTTTGACAGCTACCTTAATACCACGAAAAGAATCGGGTCAAGTAGGAGAGATTTTGTTCTCGCTTTCCTAATACACTACAGTAAAGTTATTTGATTTTCCGTCCCCCAAAAAGGCCTTTCCAAAAAAGGCCCCCTCGAACTTCATTTGTCAAATTCATGCAATTTATTCTCGCTTTATTATCATTATTTTTACTATTTCCGTTACACCATTTTTTCTCTCCAGCTGGCTACTGTTGGAGCTAGCTGTGGTGTTCCGTTTAAGCCGCCTACCGTGTTGTGCGCTCTCCATTTCAGATTGGTTTCGTTATGATCTGTCTACCCCTGGCACGGTCTTCGCTTGACACACCCATCCTGACGTTCAAGATTGACTTGATTTTGCCTTTTGCTTTAGGGCTTTGCTGCGTCAGTGAGCCATAAATTTCATGAAGATTGATTTTCATGCTCTTTTCTTTATCATTCTTGCGAACATGAAGAAGCGCAGAATGTGAGAATCTAGTATTTTGCCCCACTTATCGTCCAGTGATTAATGGTCATAAATGAAAAGAATGTGTTCGAGTCCAATGCAACATCGAACGAGAGCGAGAGAAGTTTTATTGCGTCCTCCGAGATCTATGAATGATTTATAATTTCCACGAGCTGGACAATGGGGCGAACCTGTCCGTTTTTGAATTGGACGATTGTTGTGGACCATCTTATCTCCAAAAAGGGATCTCTCAATAGAACATTCCGTGTGCGCCGTCGATCGTCAAGGATTGTGTGCGTGTGTGTTTTCTCCAACGACCAGCTCCACGACCTCTTTCAAAGCAACGTATCAATCCGATGACAGACAGCTCCCGGGGTAGATTAAGCTGTCGATGACAGTTCACTCGTCACGTCACCAGATCCTCGAGGTAGCAAAACGCCAGCCAAAGGATTATCGGCCGCATGATGAAGCAGACAACGGGCTCACGTTAAGGGACACACATTTTCGCAACAAAACCATCCGGTGCTACGAAATTGCTTCTCGATAAATCCACCGCCGTCGGTTTGCCCTTTGGTGGCATTTTTCAGTGTTTCCTTTCATTCGCATACCTGTACGGTGCGGCCACCATCTGTTTTCCTCCGAGCAGCTTCTTCCCGTTGAAATTGTCTCACCTTTTTACGCTGCCATCTTTTGCTTCGCTTCTCTCTTGATCCGATTTTGCTACGAAAGTAAATGAAAATTCAAACAACCGAAAACCGTCGTTTGTCGTCCTTCAGGGTACCAAGTTTTTCTTCTTCGATTCTTGTATCTCATTCTTTCTCTCTGCTTCTCGCTCTCTAACAATCAATCCCCGGCTGTGAGGATTTTCTCGGATGAGTTGCACGAATCGCGCTAAGCGAAATCTGTTTCGCAACGTACGCCCAACACGAAATCGATCCCAATCGCACCGGTGAAGAAGAAAGTAAAACCGGCACGTTGTACCGACTGCTTGGTCATGCAACAGCAGCAGCATCCACACCGAATCGGTACCGAACAACATTTGCCATATTTATTGATTATATCGGACGAAATGGTGATTGGGAAAGAATAAACTATGCTCCCTGTGTCTGCCAGCTGGTACCCCCAGCATTCCCAAATATTCAAAGATTTTCCCCAAAATCTCAATTTCATCTCACGCCCTTTCCCTCCCCTAACATCCCCATTATTTACATCCAAACTGGTGCCGCTCGAAATTCACGCCCTCCGCGACAATAAAACCGGTCGATCGGTGGGTGTCGACGCTGAAACCGCTGGGTATTGGAAAGATTGAGCGGACCGATTTTGTGGTTTGCATTTGTACGCCTTCGGTACGACACGGTTCAATCTGCTTGAACCGGCACATTTACGCATTTGCCTATCGTTCTAATCTGGGGATGGGGCCCGTTCGGATTCGGGAAAGACATATTGAACCATCCGGAACCGTTACGGCCGGGTTGGGCGTGTGTTTTGTTTCACGCAACGTGAACGCCGTGGTGTCAAATTGACAGACGCTATTAGTACAGTGGTTTATTTGGGAGTGCGTGTGTGTGTGTGTGTGTCTGCACGTGTGGGATTTGCCTACTTTAATGGTAGATGGTAGATCGTTCTGATTCGTGTCTCCACGTGTCTGAAGTTAAAATTGCACTATTGGGAAGAGACGGACAGACGTGTAAAAAAAAATTATTCTAGGTGTTGAATATTTTAAACGAAAATGAGCATCAAAAGCTGTACTTTATATTAATTGTTCATCTGTTCTTGCCAATTTAAATATAAAATATATAACTGATTTTTTTTTAGATTTGATTTAAGTATGTATAAAGTCTCTTTATTTATAAAACAGCTTTTATTCGAAATATAGCAAAAAATTCACTTAGTATAGTATTGGTTATATTTATTTTTTATCACTTTGTATAATGAATGGAGGCGCCTAGTAGTTTATATGCTGAGTAAGTAGTACACAGACCGCTTAAATTAAACCGCATGCCGTACACCCGTGTGATGTCAATTTAACAACCGCTTTTATTTTCGTAGTGCCCTGTATTTGCGTGCGAGATTTACCTATTTTGATGGTAGATAGCAATCGTCCTGATTCGTGTCTTCACGTATCTTAAGTGAACTGTAGTGAAGTGTAACTCGAATGTAAACGGCCGAATAGGAAAATTATTGTGGAACAAAACAAGTAAAAAAATTACAATTATTCCAGAGTTTTTACAAATAATTTTTCTCCTAAATGAAATAAATTACCTAAAAAATCATTCAACTTTGAGCCAATTTTGTGGGGAGAAAAGCATCAAACCATTTTCATACATAAATAAATTTGACAGATTTCCAAGATACTAAATTATGAAGTAATCAATATTTACATAATTTGCTATCTTTTCTAAATGTGATGGTTTGAAACCATCGATTTTCTTTTTTTTCACAGTGGGTTTATAGATTTTAGGATTTTTTTTGTTTCTCAAACTTAATATTATACTTAAATTTGAAACAAAAATTGTAGCTTAGATTTTTTCCATATTTGTTTTGTTCCTTATTTCTTAATAATTTATTCAGTATGTTCACGGATGGAGGCGCCTGGTATTTGGTATGGTTTATAAGTATTAATATTCTCTTAACTTGAAACCACACAATGACGGCAATTTTGAACATAAGCTGTAACAAAAATAGTCGTTTTTGAATTATTTCTATATTTTATGCAACTAAATTGCAGTAAAATTGTTCGATGGAAAACTAATAAACGCTATGTCTATAACGGTAAACACAGTCAAATATCGTTTTTTCGATGGGTCACCTGTTTCCGAGCAAATTATAAATCAACAAAAAAGATTCTCATTTCAATAATTCATTATTAATGTGTTACAATCAATATGCGTGGAACACATCATTAAACAATTTATCACAAAAAATAAAATCTGACCCTTATTTACATCAGACTCACCCCTTAGTGCATGTGCTAAACCAATCAGTGGAGGTGTTTGGCTTAAAACCGTTCCAATTGTTATTCAACGGTCACGCTACTTACGCACCATTCAATTGGTGTTGGTTTACGAATCAATCTAATAGGATAACGTGTCATAATATCTACTTTCGAATGCAATTATACTGTAAACTACATATTTACTAAACACCTCGCACGGGAAATATTCCTCAAACAATGTTACAGATTAATGACCCACCACACTATCTCTCTGCTTCTCGCTCTCTAACAATCAATCCCCGGCTGTGAGGATTTTCTCGGATGAGTTGCACGAATCGCGCTAAGCGAAATCTGTTTCGCAACGTACGCCCAACACGAAATCGATCCCAATCGCACCGGTGAAGAAGAAAGTAAAACCGGCACGTTGTACCGACTGCTTGGTCATGCAACAGCAGCAGCATCCACACCGAATCGGGACCGAACAACATTTGCCATATTTATTGATTATATCGGACGAAATGGTGATTGGGAAAGAATAAACTATGCTCCCTGTGTCTGCCAGCTGGTACCCCCAGCATTCCCAAATATTCAAAGATTTTCCCCAAAATCTCAATTTCATCTCACGCCCTTTCCCTCCCCTAACATCCCCATTATTTACATCCAAACTGGTGCCGCTCGAAATTCACGCCCTCCGCGACAATAAAACCGGTCGATCGGTGGGTGTCGACGCTGAAACCGCTGGGTATTGGAAAGATTGAGCGGACCGATTTTGTGGTTTGCATTTGTACGCCTTCGGTACGACACGGTTCAATCTGCTTGAACCGGCACATTTACGCATTTGCCTATCGTTCTAATCTGGGGATGGGGCCCGTTCGGATTCGGGAAAGACATATTGAACCATCCGGAACGGTTACGGTCGGGTTGGGCGTGTGTTTTGTTTCACGCAAGGTGAACGCCGTGGTGTCAAATTGACAGACGCTATTAGTACAGTGGTTTATTTGAGAGTGCGTGTGTGTGTGTCTGCACGTGTGGGATTTGCCTACTTTAATGGTAGATGGTAGATCGTTCTGATTCGTGTCTCCACGTGTCTGAAGTTAAAATTGCACTATTGGGAAGAGACGGACAGACGTGTAAAAAAAAATTATTCTAGGTGTTGAATATTTTAAACGAAAATGAGCATCAAAAGCTGTACTTTATATTAATTGTTCATCTGTTCTTGCCAATTTAAATATAAAATATATAACTGATTTTTTTTTAGATTTGATTTAAGTATGTATAAAGTCTCTTTATTTATAAAACAGCTTTTATTCGAAATATAGCAAAAAATTCACTTAGTATAGTATTGGTTATATTTATTTTTTATCACTTTGTATAATGAATGGAGGCGCCTAGTAGTTTATATGCTGAGTAAGTAGTACACAGACCGCTTAAATTAAACCGCATGCCGTACACCCGTGTGATGTCAATTTAACAACCGCTTTTATTTTCGTAGTGCCCTGTATTTGCGTGCGAGATTTACCTATTTTGATGGTAGATAGCAATCGTCCTGATTCGTGTCTTCACGTATCTTAAGTGAACTGTAGTGAAGTGTAACTCGAATGTAAACGGCCGAATAGGAAAATTATTGTGGAACAAAACAAGTAAAAAAATTACAATTATTCCAGAGTTTTTACAAATAATTTTTCTCCTAAATGAAATAAATTACCTAAAAAATCATTCAACTTTGAGCCAATTTTGTGGGGAGAAAAGCATCAAACCATTTTCATACATAAATAAATTTGACAGATTTCCAAGATACTAAATTATGAAGTAATCAATATTTACATAATTTGCTATCTTTTCTAAATGTGATGGTTTGAAACCATCGATTTTCTTTTTTTTCACAGTGGGTTTATAGATTTTAGGATTTTTTTTGTTTCTCAAACTTAATATTATACTTAAATTTGAAACAAAAATTGTAGCTTAGATTTTTTCCATATTTGTTTTGTTCCTTATTTCTTAATAATTTATTCAGTATGTTCACGGATGGAGGCGCCTGGTATTTGGTATGGTTTATAAGTATTAATATTCTCTTAACTTGAAACCACACAATGACGGCAATTTTGAACATAAGCTGTAACAAAAATAGTCGTTTTTGAATTATTTCTATATTTTATGCAACTAAATTGCAGTAAAATTGTTCGATGGAAAACTAATAAACGCTATGTCTATAACGGTAAACACAGTCAAATATCGTTTTTTCGATGGGTCACCTGTTTCCGAGCAAATTATAAATCAACAAAAAAGATTCTCATTTCAATAATTCATTATTAATGTGTTACAATCAATATGCGTGGAACACATCATTAAACAATTTATCACAAAAAATAAAATCTGACCCTTATTTACATCAGACTCACCCCTTAGTGCATGTGCTAAACCAATCAGTGGAGGTGTTTGGCTTAAAACCGTTCCAATTGTTATTCAACGGTCACGCTACTTACGCACCATTCAATTGGTGTTGGTTTACGAATCAATCTAATAGGATAACGTGTCATAATATCTACTTTCGAATGCAATTATACTGTAAACTACATATTTACTAAACACCTCGCACGGGAAATATTCCTCAAACAATGTTACAGATTAATGACCCACCACACTACAGAACTTCTTCACCGAAGATGAATTACTCACACACCCAACCGGCATCGGATGGTTCGCAGTAAAATATGACCACTGCTGAAGCCATTACTCTGTGTGCGCCAGCACACATTACATCGAAAAGGAAAGAAAATTTGTCTCCCATCATGCACCTGATTTCCCCGATGAATGTCAGCTCCCTGGACCCTCCGATACCTTCGCCCTCGATGCCGCTCGTTAACTGCAGACATCATACACATGAAAAAGCATCCCATTGTTTCTACCGCAAAACACTCCATCTCGTACCGAGATGCCCGCTGTCGCTGTCTTTTCTGGCATCAAGGTTACCACCGTCTGTTGAGGTGAATTCTTCAACGTTCTGGTTGATTCTCGTGCTTGATGGAAGCATGATTAATGGGTTCGCGCGTTCAAGATTTATTCAAAAACCCACCCTCATGCCTTACGAGCTGACCCACTTTCCATTGCCGTAGTCGTACCAGCCACAGGCGCACGAGTGAATGACAGGGAGAAGTTTCTCTTTTCGCTCTTTGTTTTAACCAATCCTAAAAACGCCAAGCCAATCAGTTTTATCGTCATTCGTGTGAAATACGTTTAATCCCTGGAGCATTAAGTGAAACTCTACCACCAAGACAAAATAAACGCAGAAAACACACAACACACAAGAGCTCGATCGTACATTTGTTATTGTAGATTTAATTCGAATGCACATTTTGCATAAACACACACGCGCTCGCGCTCGATCAAGTATATTGGAGCGTACACGATTTTCCCATTACGTTCGATTGCTTACGGGGATGTGTGTGTTTTTTTTTTTGTAAATTGAGAAAGACAGGAAACAACAAAAATAAAAAGCAAGAATCAAAGTGTAAAACACGGTTACCCGATTTTTCCGACTCATTTTGCTGCGTCGGTCGGTCAGTCAGGGTTGAATGATTTGCGGACGAGTGTGTTTTTCACTGTTGATTCGCTTTAAATTAATTCCAGTCGATTTAAATAAATGATTGAAATGATGAAACGAGGTGAAAGAGCGTACGGATTCAGCGTCGAATGCTGCTCATCCTCAGGGCGTTCCGTTATGGTTTATTATGTTTTCTTTGTCAACTTGATGCAGTTTTAGTGATTTTAATTTTGAATGGAGTTTTAATGTATTTAAGCAAAATATATCCCTTTACAAAAGAAGCTTTAAGTGGTCTTAAAGTCAACTAAAACTTAATTTTAATTAAAATAAAAATAGCTTTAAGCTTCCTTAAAGCAAGCAACAAAATTAAGCTCAATCACATAAAAAGGCTTAACAATTTCTCCTTCTCCCAACGATGCTTCACTTCTTCTCTGAAAATGGATGTATAATATCGATTTTCTTACAGGATTTTGTGGCAAATTTAATTTTCGTTCCCCCTTTTTACGCCACACCAGCGTAATGCAATTCGGATCCGTTCGCATCGTCCATATTCACAACCGTTCTTCGTTCGGCAACGGAGCACAAACCTTTATCCTAACCTGTGATCAATCTACCGAGTAGTACTTCGGTTCGCTTTCATTCTCAACCACACATTCTTCCCATCTTGCCCAAGGATTGGTGGTCATGTGGTAGTAAGAAGGTAGCGTAAAGTATGTGGAAAATCTTCATACATCCAATACACCGGTAGTTGGTGCGAAAGAAGTCCAATCCATTTCACCACAGCAAGGAAGGAACTTTCCAACAGCATGCAAGCAAGGAAAGGATTGCAGATTGTTGAGTATGTGTGATTGCTACAATTGGCACAATCCGAACCGATGTGATTTATTGCACAAGCTACTTCACGAACCGAAACCGCTCCCCCCGAGAAGCTGGAACGCAGTGGAGAAACGTGAAATTAAATCAGTACGCTCTATTGTTGCTCTACTGCGGGTGGCAACTTTGACGAATAGTATGAGCGATTTTATTTTCTTATCGCACGTTTCGTTCGATCGTTCTGCTAACAAATTGTTATGGACACCAGCAAGAAACGTGTGGGACAAGGATATAAATGTCATCTACATAACAAGAAAAGCATTTGATGTTATTTCAAGCATTATAAGTGGTCATTTCAAGCAAATGATGATTAGGTATGGATGGAGACGCCCAGTACTTTGCAGAAGTACGCTATTTTTTCAAGTATACTTGCTCTAAAGAATATGAAATAAGATAGATATAAAGAAAACATGTGTTTTTATAAACATTTGCTTGTTTTTCTACTTTCAATTGCTATTAACGATGAAAACGCAACAAAGAGTTATAATCATATCATTATCACGATTCTTATACTGTTAAAGCTTCAAGCTTTTCTGAAAATTAAACTTTAAAACCCAAAAAAGTAGCTTATGTGGGTTAATTTAAAGACAAACAAAAACAAGTTCCAGGCAATGGTAGACATTAGTACAATATTTATGAATGGAGGCGCCCAGTACTTGTCTGATTTATGGATGAAGGCGCCCAGTACTTGTCCGTTTTATGGATGGAGGCGCCCAGTATCATAATGAAAATAAGATAATTTATTTTTCTCACTCAAATAGAGTAATTAGATAATCTTTAAAACGTGAATACGAATGTTAACATTTAAAGTGAACCATTTTCTTTCGTATCACACCTTTCCATCGAACAAATTGTTATTGAAACCACGAAAAAGAATCACAGAGAAATGTCCTCTTCATAATTACAAAACATGTGATGTTATTGAATTAAGCTTCCATAACATTAATTTAACACAATCATATTGACCTTTACATCACCCATGCAAAAGCAATGTTTTGTTTTTTTCCCCTTTTTGGGCTGTTATACATTATCCCAGAAACCCTTTTTGTATTATTACTATAATTTTACCCGTAGGAGGGGGGTTAATTAATGCAATCCATTTCCCTTGCATCATTTTCAAGCGCTGAGCAGTGACTTTTACCATGCTCAAAGTTGCAAAAAAAGGGGCGACCGAATGAATTATTCAGTGTGGTCGACGTTTATCGATGTATATTTATCGCCATTATCAAATTTGCAACAATTTAAGCGAGCTGGGTTTCCCCATCCTCCACAGGTTTTTTGTTGATGTTGTTTTGCATTCACGCACGATCAAAGCACGGCGTAAAAGCCGGGAAACCGGGAAGTTAATTGACTTATTCCGTGACCGATGATATCCCTTAATTTGTGCCGATCATTGGTATTATCGTACCACCTTTCAGACGTGGTGGTAACAGCACCACGAGCCTAACAACACATTACCGTAACAGAAGCGGTGCGCGTGTATTTGTATATGGCAACATAATAATTGAATTAATAACCGTGTGTAGCGTAATGTTTAAACCAAGCTCAAACCACAGTCGGCGAGGGTTGACAGCGTCTGTCCACCCTTTTCGCAAAACCCCATTCTCAACTCGTGCTACCTTCGAGTGATGAATATTCATATAAATCAATAAAACCCTCTGGCACAATTACCCGGAGTTGGTAAAGCATAAACCAGAAGGTACGAGCTGCAGTAATTTGTACATTGGGTGTACTTGCAAAAATCAACAGGCACCCGAGAGACCTGCACAAGAGGTGCTTAGCACTCGTTCCCTTGCTCTCTCTCTCTCTCTTTGATCTGTCAGCTGACGCACTTAGGCAGTACATCTCCAACGTACCCCACGTGATAGTGTTGCAGCACGTTCGCTCTCTTTTACCGTCCGTAATTTAGCGTGACATCGAAAACGAGAACAAAAGCGTCCCGGAACTGGATGGAGTCACTTTTCGAAACTAGACGATAACTAGCTGCACTAGCTGGTCATGGTGTTCTCGTATTTGTGCAAACGGTTCACCATCGGACCGACCAAACCTGCTGTACGGTAAATGGACGAACGATGAACGTAGTTCGTGATTTATGAGCACACACACAGATACACACCAACTTGTGCGAGTATCCTTGCAGGAAAGGGAACCATTACGAATCAGTGCCAGATGAACCTTTACCAACATTTGACCCAAAAATGTTATTTAGCGACAATACTGGTGCAGCAGTACAGCAGCAGAACGATGACAAAAGAAACATGAATCCTCTCTCTTTCCAGCTTTCTTATCCGAGTATTACCAGAATTGCAATGGATGGAATGTTTTGTTTCGAATACCTTTACTACGCTTCTGATTCCACTGCTGAAACTTGTTCAAGCTTGTACGGGGGGGAGATGATATTTAGTAACAGATGGACAACAACGTTGACCTTGTTTTGTTGTTGCTGGTACAACTGGAATTCAGGCAGGTGTACGTTGAGTTCTGGTTTTTTGGGGTTGAGCAAGGGCGTAACACGCAAGAACGTACTGAGGTTGGATGAATTATCTGCTGATTTGTTGAGTGCCGCTGCTACTAATTGGTTCCACTTTTACGAATTGATAATTAGTCTGCCGAGGATGATAGTGCTCCATCACTCCGATGGGGTTAAATAATTCTTCTGCATTATATAGGGCTGATAATGTTAACACTCTATGGGGACTCTATATGATTCCTGATAGCTTAAATCAATTTTTATGATTCCGCTTCGATATTGGTTGCACGTTTTTTTTTTTGTTCATAGAATACTAAACAATACACTAACATTGAATTTTAACGTTCAATTAAATCTTTACTAAGATTTACAACAATAAAAACTACATCATATCTTCAACATAACCTCAATAAAACATTTTTCTACAAGTTGTTTATGTTTTATCAATCATCACTACAGATTCGAGCAGCTGCTTGACAAAGTATCAAATTGAAGAATTATTCGAACTATTTGGCTAGGTGACTTAAGATACTTTTGTTGAAAACAGATTTACCTCCATGCTTTTTCAAAGAAAAGTACAAATTTATTAAGCGTTTAAAGATAATTTTGTTTAAATAATGAGTCCATTCTCTCTAACTTTGTAAGTAGTTCTTCTGCTTTAGTTTTGCCACTAAGATGCTGACTAAATATTTAAGTTCTCAAAGTAAATCAATCATACAATCTTCTTGACCTTAATTATTCTTTTAAAATAAAAACTTATAGTTTGGTGTCTAAAACTGATTAAAAATATAAATCATCATTCACGTAAGTGTACAGTGTAATTCATGAATGATCCCTCAGATATGGCGATAAACAATCTAGAGCGCAAAAGTTTATTTTCACAACAAATTGAACTTGTTTTTCTTGGAAGTGGCAATTTTCTCAAGCAAAAACAAGAAAAAAATCAACTTGAAAAATAAATCTTTAACTTTTTTTTTGTTAGCATACCTTTAACCTAACCCCAGAGCAGGTTTGGAATGAGCCAAGAAAACATATTCACTTCAAAGCTCATTTCCTACCGAAGTTAATAGACATAGTTTTGGCGCGATATAAACAAAAGGCGGGTTCGGTCCGTTTCTGTTTACATCGATTGTGTTGGATTGAGCGGATTGGGCAAGCAGAAGCACGGTAGTAGAGTGTGTTTGAACCAATTCGGTTCCAACCCTCTGTTTTCACACCAACACGTTACTGCTCACCGCAAAACCGTGTCCGCGTTCGATGGTACCGAGCACGCGGTAAACCGCAACATCCTGCTGCAACTGTCCAAATAGAATGAAGAAACCGTGCGGAATGTGTGATAGGAGAAGAAACGCACATGAGGAGGATTTGAACTGAGAAAGAAGAAAAAAAAAAGATTCTAACAAGCGACCGTAGTTTGGTTGGAACAAATAAAAAAGCAATGGGGAGAAGAAAAAAAAACGGAACGAATTCCACCAACTGCTGCTAATCAACAAACCCAGCAAACATGCGTCCAGCATCCAGAAGAGTGCTGGTGGAAAATTGTTATGACTTCGGCCTTCAGCAACTCCAACGGAACGCGTTGCCGTAGCGAGCAAGCAATGGCGGTGTGCTTCAAACTGCGGGTGCGGGAATGCTTTTTAATCATAACATCAACCTCACGCGAGCACCATGACGTCATCCTCATAAACCATCGCTTCAGGACCAGCGCTAGGCCAACCACGTGTTGACTGACATTTGACTTGTACTGCGTGTTTTTTTTTTTTCATTTCTTTGCCCGCTAGCGATTCTTTTCACTGATTAACTCTACATCCTACCGTTTTCTTCTACTTGTTGTTTGGTTGTATACCGCCCTGTACTGACCTGGTTTATCCTCTCTTCTTCTCGCTTCACAGAGAATGTTTCCATAGCAATGGGAAAAGCCGCGCGACGGTCAGTTGCGTCAGATCCGTCGTCGCCGACCTTACCCTACCACTACCAACAAGAGCAGCAGCAACATCAGCAACAACACCATCAACGACAAGTGCACCCGCAAGAGCACTTGTACTATCCCTCGTCCCTGTCCTACTCCTCTTACGCGCCTTCATCACCGTCCTCACCGTCGGCCTACGTGGACTCCTTCACCGGTGCTAGCTACCCGGTACCGTCCCTCGCCTTCTCCTCTACCCCTGCCGGTCCACAGCTGCAAGCGCCCAGAACCGCAACGCTCCAGTCGGGTCCACCAGCGGCATTCGGTTCCTCGTCGCTAGCACCGGGCGGACCAGCAGAGCCCGGATCCGGTGCGAACGATCTGTTCATCCATTCGTCTACCGCGGCCACACCCAACAGCAATATCACGCCGGAGTTTAGGTATTTGAATGTCTTTTTTGCTGTGTCCTTGTCTCCCACAGACTGCACGTTTTTTTATCACCCATTAGTCCTGCTTTCTATCCTAGCATGATAATCCTGTCGTTCGCTTTTACTGCTCGAATTCCCTAACGCTTCCCAGCGACTAGCTTGCTTGATTACTAAATCTGCATGTAACTATCACCTTCCTTTCCTCGCTCTCTTCTTCACCAAAACAGACACAAAAACACTATTTTTGAAATCAATACTCCCATCACGAACGAAAGACAAAAAACGTTCTCACGACTGGGAAAATGCTCCTAAACTCCTCCGAATGCTCGGAATGTTCCCAACTTATCGCTACATCTTTCATCAATTATGGATCTGTTCGTGCGGTTTTAATTACGTTGCACTCTTACCCGCACGGTGTATGCGCCTGTTGCACGAGTGCATCCTTTCCCAGCGCAACAACACTAACACTGGGCTAACCATTTTCGTCCGTTTCCACCATCGACACCGACCTTGGTTGAACAAATTAACGGCCCACAGGTTCGAGGTGGGCGAGGTCGAGGGCTACACAACAACAGACAGCTCATTGCTCTATGTCGGATACGAATGGTTAGTAATTTAATCTTCATCCCATCCCGCACCGTGTATTTGCGGTGCGCGGCATAGATTATCAGGTTGTTCGTGGTGGCGCTGACCCCGGTTGAGGTCGATTGGTTCGTTTCACCTGATCCGGCTGACGGTGCACCGGTGCGATCTCATTAGTGCTACCTTTTGCGCATCACCGCCGTACCCATCGGTGTGAAGGTCATTGCGTATTTCGTGCCATGCACATTGGGTTTTGACGGTTTAGGGATACAGCTTCCACTCCATTAGACGCACAAACCGGAACGAGACGTAACTGCGTGAAACATGTACCACATTTACATTACATTTAATTTTGAGCTACGATATTTTTCGAAACCCGATGGAGACGCCTAGTACTTGACCTAGTAGATTAGTAAGATAATGGAGACGCCTAGTACTTTTCGTAACCTTGGTAATGGAGACGCCTGGTAACGCATAAAATTAATCAAAACCATTTGGCAATGTGAGCAGCAAATTTTTGTTTTCCCATTTCCACAAGCACAAACATGTAATCGGCGAGAAGGAAGAGAATTATGTTCAACGAAGAAACATGATTTGTTTATGCCGTTTTAGGAAACTTTTAATTTTCCTTAACAACCCATAAAACCTAGCCCACCGTGAAGCTCAATTACTTGACCGTCTTAGACCAGCTTGACGTAGACATTGTCGAAATTGCACCGCTTACAATGGCTAGTGTTTAATATACTTCACCGACACACAAAAAACCCCAACTTTCCATGCCAACGGTCAATAAAGTATATTGCGCCCGTAACCGTCTGGGGTCAATAAATTAGGCATTACAATCATAATTTTTCGCTACCGGCTTCGGCAATGGGTCTCAAAATAAAAATTCCAAAATACATCCACGAATACTACCCACCCCCATTACCATAATAGGCTGTGTTGCTACGTACTGCTTTTGCGTCTCCTCTTTTCGGTGGCACATTCGTTCCAGTCTTTTTCCTTTTTTTTTTTTTGCTCCAGTGTCTTGAATTGTGGCCCGATGGCAGCATCAAGCGATGGTATTTACCTCTCGTACCACCATTTGTGCCTTCACCTGCCATTTACTGTCCCATAAATCTTGCCACTTTAATCCTCCGTCCTTCAGCATTCTGCTCGCAAACGAGGATCTCGCCTTTTTCACACTGATCATCATCAACGACAACGACACCGTTTGTTATGCATTGGGCTGAGGAACGAAAAGACGTAGGAAAAAAAAGTGTACGTGAAGCGTTGTCGGTTTTGCTGAAAGAATCATCTCGACATCCCGGGGATCGTCCGGTATCTCCGGAGCTGTTTGTTGGGGATCTTTATGTCCAACCGAAAACAAGGGTATGATTCACTTTTTTATGCCTCGACCCACTACTTTAACCACTCGTTTGAAGTGGAAGAGGAGAAGGGGCAGGGATGGGAACTAAACAAACCGTGCACCCTGAATGACAATGTTAATCTTTTGCGACAAGATGGCGGATGGGCGGCATAATGTCCGGGCTATCCCGAAATTGTGACTGAAGTATCCAACCATCAAAAGCGTGAGATACGGCACAAGCTATATTTATCCCGGAAAGGACGTCCTTACTTATTACGGCACACACACACCCACCCACCCTCACACACTGCATGCTTTACACGCGCACACCTTAATTGCTTTCACTTCCAAAAACCATGCAAAGATATGACACACACAACACCAAAAAATGCTCATCAGCTCGTTGTACTGAGTACTGACCCTTGCAGGACATCTGTGTCATCTGCTCGCCATTGCTATCCATCTGTCATTGGGTCTACATGTCTTTCTGTCTCTCTCTCTCTCTCTTTCTCTCTTTTCTCTTCCTCAACTATCTATCTCTCTCAATCTAATTTCCTTTTGAACTGAAACAATTCTCCATCTGTCTCCTGTTCCTGTTGTATCATGTTCGTTGTTTTGTGTAAAAACCTCCGCCTTCTGTTACCTACCATCTCTATCCCTCTCAACAACAACATCGTAAAAAAAAACCCCATCATAATCCTTCAAAAAAAAACCCAACTCCAACGTTTAATACGTTGCGGTCACCTCCTCTACATACTGTACCGGTGGGTCCTTTCTTGCGGTAGTAGCCCTACTACGCCGCTAACCAGCAGCCCCGGTACGTTCGCTGCCGGCCGTAGTAGCACCGAACCCGGCAAGACCGGACCCCACCCGGTAACCGAGCCTATCCAACCCACCCAAGCCACCCTGTTACCGTCATTTCGTCTCTCCAGCAACCAAACGCAGGTCGACCGGGAACGGGAACGGCTCAGGATGGAGTTTTACGCCACGTACGACGTGATGACCGGCGTCCGGATAGCGGCCACGCTCGGCGGTTTCTTCGGCCTAATGGTGTTCCTCGTCATCTACAAGAGCCGCACGCGGTCGACGGCCAAAGCACTCAAGGTGGGTAATACACATATGGTGGGACGAACGCCCAGAAAATTGGGCTGGGACTAAATCAAGCATTATTGTTTGGAACTTAAGGTTGAAACTAAGTTGCTACATTTTAATGCGCAATATATTTTGATCAGAAGTTATTAGATATTAGATGGAAAATGAAATAATCTAGTTCGTCGACTATTTTGATGTTAGCTCCTTAAAGATATTTAAACTCCAACTCTTCACTGTTGAAGCAGATCCAAACAGCAAAGCAAAACTTGTCAAACAAACAATTCAATTTGCAAACCCGGGAAAACATTTCTTTCCTAGTAGAACCATGGACGGAACAGTAAGCAGAAAAGCAAACAGAATCAAGCACAGCGAACGAGAACAAACAAGCGGTAGGTCGACGAGCAACATCAATTAGCATATTGTTTTCGCAACATGTTGATTCTTTGTGAAGTTGGTTGTGTTCGCTGGAACAACTTTTGTTTTCAACTTCAGTGCATCCACATCCTTCACAGATGGATCCTTCTGGACCCGTGCAGCAGGTTAAACTATGATGCAGTTGTTTAGCAAACTGTTTGCATTTTTTTTCTCGTAAAAGTAGTTTAATAATGAACTGACGATACCTTTTCGTACGCAGGATCCAACGATAGCGGCCGTCGCGGCAGCCGTCATACAGGTAGAGCGTGAGCTGCAGGAGGCAATCGAGGCGACCGCATTCTCGTTACTACAGGAAGAGCTAAACATTAACTATCCCGGGCTGCAGCGCGACCGGTTACTATCGCTCGGCAACATCAGTGCACCGCCGATGCTAAGCCGTGGCCGCCGTATGTCGTCGATCAGTGGCGGTTACAGCAGCCTGCTAAATCCTTCCCGGCGCTTCTCGTACAGTAGTACGCGGGGACACCGGAACAGTGTTTCGGTGTCCTCGCGGGTACTCAGTGCCTACAACATGGGCGGCAGCTTCGGGCAGGACGATTACGTGCTCGAGAGTGACGGCGAGGAGGCGGACGACGAGTTTGATCAGTTTACGACGACCGCCGAGATTGGGTATCCGAGCAATTATCTTTCGGTGCCGAATAAGGTATGCGTTCCTGATTGATAGCTTATTGTTTGAGAGATCGCCGATTTGACGCAATTTTCGGATGTTTTATTCCAGTGCAACGAATCTCGCCGCAGCAGTGCGATGACGTGCTGCAGTACGGAGAGTTCCTTCCTCGAGCGACGATGCTCCGCCATCACGCTCGGCCTTTCCTCCTTACCACCGATATCGCGTTCGCCGTCGAGGCAGCAGAGCCGCGACGACACAACCGACTGGGAACCGTTCTATCCCGGCATCAACATCATCGAAGCGACCCCGAAGTCGTCACCGTGCCCAAGCGAACGAATTGCGCACCGCATCCACGGCACGGATTCGGAACGCCCGTCTACCAGCCGGGGCAGCAGGGCGACGGGTCAGCTGCTTACACCGCAACCTTCAACTTCGGGCGGATCGCGGATAATGGCCGCCCCACTGTACGATGACAGTTCGATCGACTGCATCTCGGAGTATCCGATCGGGAGCACTCTAGAGGACGGCTTCGGGTACCGTCAACGGCAACAGGCGTCGAGTGCAGCGTCCACCCGCCACTACGGCAACGGCCGGTCGGATGAAGTTAGTTTAGCGAACGGTGCTGTACTGCACCAGCCGCGGACGGTGATTGTTGCGGAAGCACGTAACGCCACCGTACACACCAATACCGGTAGTAATAGCACACATATTAATCACGCGAGCGGTAGCAGCGGCACTGTACGTCGTGCACCGCTAGCATCGCTCAGTTCCTTCAAGATGTCCTCGATCGACTGTCAGGATACGGAGCCAAAAAGTGGTGGATCGGACTCGGTGTTCGGGGAGGATAGTGGCGCGGACACGGACGAGGATCTGCAGCAGTTCAGCACGGATAGTGACGAGCTGAGTCTAACGATGCCGTACGAAGATGATGAGGAATCGCACCAACCGCAGAGGGTACAGCGGGTAGGCCGTGGCTCTCTCTATCGCCGACAGTCAACACTGGCCCAGGGTGACGAGGAGGACGATGGAACACTGTTACCGCGGGACGATGTGCGACCGGCGGGTGGTGCAGAGCCTCTGTCCGTGTACGAACTCGAGCACGAGCTGAATGATCGGCAGCATCAGGCGCATCAGCCGACAACCGATACTAGTTACTTAAGTAGTCTTTCAATTAGCCATCGTTCCGGCACCAAGGCCGGTGCGGGCTCGAGGTCAAGCGAACGGGGTGGACCGGGCGTGGGGAAGCGCATCGAAACGAAAGCAATCATCGAAAGACAGCAACCAAATGACAGTGGCAGCAATCAACCGAGACAGTCACCGCTCGGCGCCATACCGAAGGTACCGCTCGAGTCGGACCGAAAGCGTGCGATGCTGCAGCAGACGCGGACACCAACAACGGCGACAGGGTCACCAACCGTAACGGTGCACCTGCCGGATGACGATCGACCGAGCGGTAGCAGTAGTAGTAGACGTAGCGAACCTGACACCCGTACAGGATGCTCGGACGTGACGCGGCAACAGCAGTGCGTCGAGGTGAACGTTATCATTAAGAACAGTAGCAGTAGCAACAGCAGCAACAACACCACCATTAAAAGTCCTTCTGTGATTCTGGAACTACCGATACTGGCGATCGACGAGGACGAGGATCCGTCCTCGTCCGCGCCAGCCCTGTCGGCGAACGATCCCTGCATTCCGGGACCCTCGCGCAAGTGGTCCAAGGAGACACTCTTCTAGTCACGGGCCATCCTTCTGTGCTTCTGTGCCGTACTCTCACCTCACACCGATCGATCTGTCAATCCGTCCAGACCAACTCCAAGCTCCCTGCGCCTGTTCTACGCATGCCATCTGTCTGCTGTAAACCGAAACTACTTCTACTGCACCCTCGAGAAAGAAACACTACACACCAGGTGTGCCAAGTACTGGTGTTACAACACTGTTATTGATCGGTTGATTTGTTGTTGATGTTAGTACGTTGGTTGACATAAGTAGTGCGTCATGAGCGAACTGTCACCGTTGCTGTCACTTTGCTGGGCGTCCAACCTGGTACACACGCTGTAGAGATAGTAGAGTGACATTAAAACTGACAGATCAGGTCTACTGCAGTCTGTCACAGTTAGGGGTAGACTATATGCTACCACTCCTTCCTCATACTCTATTCACACACACACACACACACACATCTTCAATCTCTAATGGACCAAACATGGGAACGATATATTTAGGAACCAAGTTGGAAATGAAACGCACGTAATTAAATTCTCTCGTGACAATATCCCGTTGAGGGACGGTGTGACAGGACATTCCTTCCAACAACAAAAAAAAAATTAAAACCCAAAAATTCTTGACCGAAAGCACGAACGATTTGAACAGTGTTCCGCTTGACAGGTAGAGTAAGTGTCGACCAAGCTGCCAAAACTGAGCTGTCAACTGTCAACGCACATTTTGTTTTTGGTTGTTCCCTTTCCGCCATTCATTGGGCGGCTTCATTTTCTACCCGCAGATAGTCGCAGTCTTAGTGCGAAAGCAATAACGTGTTGTCAAAGGTAATAAGAACCAAACTGTCGTTGTGGGATCGAATGTTTGCAAATATGTGCCTATTGAGAAGAAGTGTTCTGTGTCCGGGATCGTACGACCCTGGTACGAAGAACGGTATGAAAATTTCGATCACCCTCACACACACACACATAGAAAAAACTGTAACTGTTATACAAAGAAAAACCTTTTTCAATTTGAATAGTGTGTTATTCTACTAGAAACGCAACTAGAGTGCGCCAACTGTGTGTAGATATCAATAGTGAGAGACAACAACTACAACAAAAAAACTACAGGTCAACGAGCTACACAATCTACAAGTGCAACAGAACCTTCTTTCTTCTATGCAGAATGTATAAACAAAAAGGCACAGAGAAGTAGTAAACAGTAACGTTTATCTGTGAGTGGGAGAGAGAGAACAAAAAGTTGAAACAAAAACCCACTTCCAGGTGGGTTTTAGGTCGATGTCGAAAATGTCACCTGTAGAAAGCAATCAGTAGTAGTTACCGGTGCTGTACATGGTGTCGCGCTACATTGTACAGCTGTTTCGCTGGTTGTACGCTACACGCGACCATACCATTCACACAGTAAAATGGCGAAAAATGACGCAAAATTGAAATAACCGTCGTGTGTTTGACTCGTTTTTTCTATTCTCCGCTTCCCCCAAAACAGCCATCGTTAGACGACGATTTTCACCCATAAGCACTTATTTTACTGCTCATTTACTTCGGGCCGGGAGCGGTTTTTGGTGACATGGCTAGCCGCGGTTTAGCTCGTACACAAAGTGTTATCGCGATTCGGTGAAATTTTTACGCCAAATTGGTGCTTAGCCTCGGTGAGGTGTGAAAGGAGCGAAAGAAAAAAGGCGGCCCGTAAATGTTTAACCGAAATTGTGAAATGTAAAACCCGGTGACCCGGATTGTGGGGCTAGGAATTGAAAACTCACCACCAAGAAAACCAACTGAAAACTGAAACGAAACCAAGAGAAAGCCGAAAGAAAGTTACACGTAAAAACCGAAGCTCATCAGAAAGCTTGACGCAATTTAAATATTCATGAGTTTGCGAATGCCGCTCGGCAAGCCAGCAACCAGGTAGACGAACGGGCACAGGCCCAGGAAATCTGGTGCCTTTCAGGGCTTCAAAGAAGATGTTTCCAGTGAGTGTCTTTCAGGAAATGTAACTTGCAACGAGCGGACCTATGAATGGGACCGGGTGCAACACAATCACAGACGGCATGTGATCGAAAATAAGATTGAAAAACCGGGTCAGAAACAACAACAAAAAACTTCCCGTCCTGAGCAACAGGACCTAGAAATACGTGCCCGGAATGGGGCTCCGGTGATGTGTAGCTGACTGTTCCAAAAACGAAGAGCAAACTCCATTTCCAGTATCATTCCCCTGCAAGGAACGACAAATGTGTGCATTTCCATGGAATTTTCGCCCCGTTCCTGAGCAGCAGAACGGCAGCGCCATATCCTTCCTTGGTGTGTGTTTTCTCAAAGGAAAATTAATCACTACTTTCGTGTAACTGTTGATAGCGTGGTAACTCATCATTTCCGGGCAGCGGGTAATTGAATTGTGCTCATGGTTTTTAACACCCTTTTTCGCGAACGTCCCGGATTGTGTTCATGGAAGGGAAGACACGCGTACGTTCGTCGTACCAAGACTTGAAGCAGAAGATTATTTTTCGATTACTCGAGCGTCGGGTGAAATGCTTTGGATAATATGCGATCATGTGTTGGATTATTTGCACAGTGATTGGAGATGTATGCAACACACTTTTTTCACTTTAAGGTGTTAATAAGGCTATTATGAAAACGCTCTGAGAGATATTTTTAACTGTTTACTGAGCATTGAATTTAATTTTATCCTCAATTTTGTGCTCTTTTTATATTTTTTTGTGTTAATTTACAGTGTTTCTCACTTGATAATGCAAAGTTACCTATGATTTTTGCAAACGCTACATACGATTTCGTATGGAGCGTTTGCAAAAATCATAGGTAACTTTGCATTATCAAGTGAGAAACACTGTACTGCAAACTAAACAGGTATTTAAATATTTGCATTAAAAATATGGAAAAACTAAACTGAAAACATTTAATAACGAATTAAAAGGCTTGCTCTAGTAACGAATCAAAAAAGATCGCTAAAATAGTAAGAAAAAGTGAGCAGAATATGAACAGAAGAGAAGCTAAAAAAGGATGAAACAAAATGAAACTCACAAAAAAGCTGTGAGTAAATAATGCCAACATTTGAAAGCAAAAAGAACCTAAACAGCTAGAACTAAAGAAAACAAAGCGTGAAAAAAAGCAAAACAAAAACTAAACAATCAACCAACCAACCAATCAATCAATCAACATCAATCATAAGGTAAAGACTAACGATAAGTATTTTACAACTCGTCATCACACTCTCTGACACACTCACTACATCTAGAAAACGACACAACCCGAACTCTAGCCACGGATGTAGGAATGTAAACTAAAAGTAAACACAACAAAAACATAAACAAAGCAAATAACTCGGTGTACTATACACTATATTCTATGTTGCCTTCGGAGTTGAACTGTGAAAGACCAAATCTGTTTTAACTGAGCTAGGTTTAATGTTCGTGTGTGCGTATGTGTGTGTGTATATGTGGTGTGTGCGTGTGCGTATGCGAATTATATGCAAATCGTTGCGAAACGCAACACGGCATCAACAAACCCAATCTCAAACAGGTGCTGGAAGAAAGGGGGAGAGGGAATTAGTAGAAGAACGTTGTAACGATCGATAATCAGAATGTCAATTTCGAGCACAAAAACACAACAACAACAACAAAAAACAAAAGATAAACAATCTTATTTTACGTCGAAACGTTTAGAAATTCTAGATCTGATAGTAGCTGTGTATAGGAGGTAGATTGTTATGACTACTGCTGCTGCTCCTACTACTACCACTACTACCTGTGCTACACGTATTACGCTACCACTGACACCTGTACACTGTAGTGGCTATACTTCCAGCGATCTACAGCATTGTGATTTGAAATAGGGACACATCGGAGCCGCGGTCGGAACGGGTAGCAAGGTGACAACTGTGTCGCCCACAATTAGTATTAGTAGCTTGGTGCATCATTACCGGTTTCTTCTCTGGTGGTAGTGTGTCGGCACATGTCTAGCTGTCAGCCTCATGGATCTAAATAGAACAAAGCTGATCGAATCAAAACAAAACAAATGGCACGTAGTATGCAGTAAGCAACGATAAAGTGTGTTTATAGACACAGATTGACTGTTACGGTTTTGTCAAACGAATACGCTAGAATACTCAATTGTCATGTTGCTGTCAGTGTACCGTGCACGCTTTGTTCTAGTGTTTTAGTGTCCTCGTTCCGTTTTTGTTGTACATCATCAGAGCTATCGGTTATTTTTAAAGAAAACTGTATTTCCATGACATTTTTTACTTAGTAAATCTAGATAATCTGTTTGTTAAGATCAAATCAACAACAAAAATTGTAAAATATTTTTTCAATCGTTTCGACTCACTTTTGCAAAACGTTACAAGCTATAGCGCTGGTGATAAGAGTGTTTTCAAAATTGTTAACTGCTTCAAACGCGACGCGATTGATATATTAGCTAGAATTCGTAAACTTAAAATAGAATTGAAAGCTCGAAGACAGAAACCGTGACGCTAAGCAAAGGTGCAAAGAAAGTTTTGGTTGAGACGGCATTATGAAAAAGGATTAGAAAAGTAGTGCTAAACGCACTTCTAAATCAAAACTGTATTGCAAAAACATTACCAAAACCAAAACAAAATGAAACGAATAACAAAAATCACACACGCGTACACCGATGATTAGAACGAAAAAATAAATAAATTAAAATAAACAAAAAAACAACAACATATAAATAAATCAATGCATTAGCTTTAAATAGAATATAGGGTAAACGAAACATGAAAATTGTGGCAAATGCTTGACTACTATTAGGTGCTTGCGTACGAAAATTTGAAACCGGGTGCGAAAACATTTGACAGATAAACGATAACTGCTAGAGTAAACGGACGGACTGTTGGCCGAACCTGCAAAAGATGCTCCGCGTAGCCTGGTTGAGCTGCGTGTCTTAGACAAGGATTTGTGATAGAACGACTCAATTTGATTTGTCTACTAGTGTTCGTGTCCTCGTGTAGCGCTGCTGTCTATATCTACTACCGATCGAGCATGGGAAACAGCCTGGGCTTAAATGTCAAAACATACTCGGACGTATATACCTCTTGTGCCGGTCTTGGTACACACTATCCGCTCCGCTCCGATCTCCCGTTTACCCCGTGCTCGCCGATCCCATATTTATGTCGTAGCAAACACTTCACTACATTACTATACAGGTTGTCCAAAACAGGTTGAACAGAACGGTAAACGAGGGCTCACTCATATAACCGAGCCCGCCCCCCACACACACACACACATATACAGTTAATAAACGTTCAGAGTTTAGTAAGCAAAACCAGCAGCCGGATTAGAGTATTCAATCGATGTAAAGCGCGTATTAAAAACATATCTAGGCCAGTAAAGCAAATAGAACTGAAACGAGTGAATTGCAAACATTTACAAAACCATATAACTTCATGTCTGATAAAAGGAAAACAAAAAACGCAAAACAGAGCAAACGAAACCCTTTGAAAAAGAAGAAACATTAAATGAAATTGTTATACACATGTTATAATAATGGAAGAGTAAGTCATTACTATATGACGCGACAGTTCCGAGTTCAGTTTTGAATCAGCGTATAACATAAACTCTCGCAAAAGCAGTACGATATGAAGAAGAGACACAATAAATAAACACTGTTGAATAGGTCAGACATTTTAAAATGCGCCCAAACCCAGCTTTTATCTTTCTTGATTCTTCTTCTGTTTTCATCTTTTAACCGCTTACTGTACTGGAACTCTATCAGTCTCTCTCTCTAATTGTGGTACGTCTACAGCAGCAAAGACTAGTTTATAAACGTTGCATTACGCGTTAGGAACCAAACATTGTGTAAAAACAACTTAGCACTAAATTGTAACCATACACAACTGAGCTTACAATCCGTCAGAGCGAGAGAGCGAGAGAAAGAGAAAACAAAACACATACAGATACTTCTACTTGTCAGATATGCGAAAGCTGATTCCCCTGAAACTGGCCTGGAACTCTTATAGTAGCCAGAGCTACTAACAAGACGCAATGGGTAACAGTGCGTTTGGTATGTTAACGAATTATTAGTTTTAAGAGACAGCGTTTAGCAAACAATCAATTGTTATATTGCTCCCTTTCCGTTAAACAGTCTCGGAACCGGAACGCAAGTTTAAGGGGACGATAGCAAAACCATTACGCGTCATTGTTACTTGTACGAAGCTTACGAATAGAGCATACGGAATCCCGGAAGCGACCCCTGTTAGGAAAACAATTAGACGTTCAGTAAAGCAAACAAAAAACAGATATCCACACAACCGGCAGACAGAGAGACACAACTTCTTCTAGTAAGGCTTGTAAAACATACAAAAATTAAAAAACAATCGTTATTGCTTAGGATAAAACGAATACAAATTCCACAGAAAACACCCAAACACAAAACAACACTCCATTAAATAGTGTCCTGTTGTAGTGGCAGACGAGATACAAACAAAACAAACAAACAAGGATATGGAAGCAAGAGTAAAAACTTAAACACATACACACTAATTGTTTAGCCGTTGAACACATTCAAGAGAAACTAACATAAATCCGGATGTTTATATTAGTACGTTAAATTAGCAATTGTGTAATCATTACTGGACTGGGGCAAGAGCCCTGCGTACATCCAAAACGCAAACGCAAGCAAAATTGTTGAGCCAAAAGAACAGAGAGAGAAAGAGAAAGCAACGTAGTTAAAAACAAAACACGATAAACCTTGAACAAAGCAAATCCGATGCAAACGATTTGAGCCCCTAAATGAAGCTATCATTAAGTAGTGCTAAACAATTGCAAGAAATTGTGCAAGAGAGAAGAAAAAAAACCAGCAAGGAAGGATGTGGAGTATAATTCAATAAATAATTTTAGGATTTGCATGTAGTGCTCGATACCAACGGAAATCAACAATCAAACCAAACCAAGCAAACAAAAAAAGTTGCATGCATACATCAAACTAGCACAAAACAAAGAAGAAGAAGAAGAAGAAGCAAAAAACAATGAATGAAATTGAAACGGAGGAAGCGATAGTTCATAAAAATAATAATAATTATAAACAAATAATATTGATATTGAATATAATAACTGTAGGATGAATAGACTATGCCGAAAAGAACAGAGAGAGAGAGAGAGAGAGAAAAACAGAAACATTGAAGGAAATGGAAAAAGAAACCAAAAAAACACACACACATACACAAAATCACACACAGATCCAAGTTGTTTAACTTAATACTTAGAGCTGTATAAATTGTATAAAAAATGGCGAAAAAGAAAATAAAAAGGAAAAACCCACTTTAAGTTTCAAACGTTAGCATTAGGTGACCAGTGACGGAGACAACAAAGAGAAGGAAAGAGAGAAAGAGCAAGAGAGAGCGAGATGTGGAGCCAATAAAATGTAACGAATGAGCGATTTTCAGACGTCAATAAATGCATAAATGAGGCATGAGGAGCAAGAAAAAGGAACGTAACAAACACGGATTATTCGGACAGACGTGTGGACGGTACAGAATGTGTTACAAATTGATATGTGAAAAATAAAAGCGCAAAGATGATGAAAACTGTTGTATTTGTTGGTTATTTTTCTTCGCTGTGATGATGTAAAGCCGATGAATTTTACAACTAGAAATAGCGCTCTGTAGCTGCTTCAAGGTGGCTTGAGGAACAATCGAAGCACAATAGTGCTTTGGAGTTATTTAAGAATAGTATCCTTTTTCTTCGTTGTACCTAAAACGTCTTTGTTGTACCTAAACGCCTGCCTTTCCTTCCTTGTTTGACTTGATTTACCCGTTCCGCCGTGTAAAGGCGCCTCAAAACATTGATGGAACTTCAAAGCTGTTTAATCTGCCAACGGTACTGAATGTAACCTTGATGTAATTTAGTAAAGCATGAAAAGGCCTCGGTGAATTTTGTTCCTCTTCCTGGTTTACATTGTATTAAGCATATCGTAATCACGTTTCCAGGAACCTCGGTTCAGAGCAGCATTCCTTCAACAATGGGTGCAACTGACCTCCAGCTGTTTAGACCCTACTCACCTTGATGTAATTTAGTAAAGCATGAAAAGGCCTCGGTGAATTTTGTTCCTCTTCCTGGTTTACATTGTATTAAGCATATCGTAATCACGTTTCCAGGAACCTCGGTTCAGAGCAGCATTCCTTCAACAATGGGTGCAACTGACCTCCAGCTGTTTAGACCCTACTCGAGCCAGCAAAAGAGCTAGCTGTGTATTCGTCTACGTCTCGTGTTGAGCTGGTCGGTGCAGAATAGCATTTTTGTGATGAGGCATTAATCTGGCATCTTTATCACGTCCTCTTTCCTTAAAAGCTACTAAATCGATATCCCCAAAACAGTACAGAACGCTGCTCCAAGTCTTCGTTTATTGGGCCGCAAATTTGTAGTCCAACCATCTTTCGAGCAGTTCGCTTTCGAGCAGCTACCATTTTTGACATTTACCAACATTTGCTATCAACTGTTTTTGCGGCAAAAACGAATTCAGTCAAACAAAAATGAACGTCGACGAACCGTCCGCCCTGGAACACATTCGAACCCAAAAACGGTACGAATTGAAATGGGAACAAAAATCACACCGCAAAAAGGAGCTCGACCGAAACCGGGCCGGACTGGGTGAGCTGCACCATTCGATCGGCGTGATCGAACACATCTCGGAGCAGGAAATCAAAGGGCTGGCTGGTCGTATCAAGCGCCGCAAACGTTGCGACCCGTTGGATTTGGTGCGGCTTAGCTATGGGTTTCAGCAAAGCCGGGAAAACATTTCCCACTTTATCCGTACAACGGGAGCAATCAACGTGATTGTGAAGGAACTTACCGGGCATGATTATAATCTGCAACTGCTGGCCGCTGAATGTTTGTGCAATCTGTCGCTCGGCGATGATGTGTGCTGTGAGAAGATAGCCAACTTTGCCGGCACGTACCTGATCGCGCTGGCGGAAAATCCAAACTGTCGTCCGTTGCAACAGACGTGCTTTTGGACGTTGCAGAACATTGTCGGTTCTAGTGCGAAGGGAAGCAAGCTGTTGTTTTCGCAGGGATTGGTGGTGGTTTTGGTTCGATTGCTTTCGGCCGTAACGGATCAGGAAGCGGCGGATGATATTATCTTAACGTTAGAATTAGCACTGAATTACGAGCAGGAGTAAGTATGACAAAATCAGATCAACACAATTATTTCTTTTAAACTTTGTTCCTCTTTCCATTCTACAGTGTAGATCCGAGCACAGTTCCACAGATAGTATCATGCTTCGCAGGAAAAGAACTGCATCCAAGTAGCCTTCGGCTGCTGCACAAATGCTACGGCTTGATGCATAACGATCTTTTCCTACACGGTTCCTTCACCTACATTATCCGGCAATGTTTAGACTTTCTATCAAGCATTATGGATCGCCATCTACCAACCCATGCAGCACCGATTTTACTCTCCGTCCGTATACTTACGCACCACGTAGTGACAAGCGTCAGCAGCATCGAAGAAATTCTTCGATACCAACTACATAAAAGCACGTTGAAATTGTCAATACTTTTCAACAATTGCGCCAAGGAAAACATGTTGCCGGTTTGCAAAGAGTTTCTCTGGCTGCTAGGACAAATCCATAGCAACGGAACCTCGTGTAGGTTGCGTATGAAAAAGTCGCGATAATCCTCCGGCAAACACATAAACGTACCGCCCATCACAATGAATTCCACCTTGTCGACGGAATGTCCAAGCTGCTTCAGTTGCTCCACACGGTGGCGTGTTTGGAGGAACGGATGATACCGGGCACGGATAGCACGCATCGACGTTGGTTCGTAGCCGGTGTAGCTCTGGGTGGAATACTCGAAATCACTGTCCGGACCACCGGGACAGTACACGCAAATGTTTCCCGTCATGTTGATGTGTGGGCATCGGTGCGGTTTGCACATAACAGCAACAACTGCAATCTGTGGTGAAACCAGAAATGAGAACAGCTACTGCAACTGCAACTTACACTGCAACTGGAAACTGCAACTTACACCACTAGCCGTACGGATCGGTTTCGCACGTAGCTTCGGCAAAAGGATCGATTTGGCCTCGTGTGGAACGGCTGCTATAATGTCCACAAGGCGCGGTGCCGATTCCAACCCATAATTAGACGAGATGCGCGTTTTCAAGCGGTTCAAATTTACATCCTTGCCTTCGTGGTGTGCTTTCAGCAGTTCCTGTATGATTTCACCGACCACAATCAGCATCCGCTCATCGCGGCTCAAGCCAACTCCTAAAACGGAATAACGGGGTGGTGTAAAGTATGTTTTTACAATCCTTAACTATGCAAGCACGTTTTACTTACCTAAAGGCTTCTTTTTCGTCATTTTTGTCGTAAATAAAGTACTTGCACGATGTGCGGCAACACCTGCAGAAATAACACGCAGTATTGTTTTGTTTTTATCAAAATGACAGCTCGACTAACATTTCAACCGCTGAAGTGAGCTCTATAAACGCATTAAACTCTCGCTCAGCCCTGCAATAACGGAATATATTCAAATATCGTCAACAGAATCGTTAGAAATCAGGATAAAAAACATTGTAACCTCGCTCATTTTGCAATTCTTCATTCTAAACTGGTAGAAATGCTTTGTAAAACGAGATGCTGATTTCTGACAAATAGATAAGACACTTTTTTACATCATCATTGTTACAGTTTTATTTGTCCAGCGGTATATGTAAAGCAGCATGTAGTTTATTTTTTTACACTACTCCAATAGATCTTAAACCAATATGTACGCAAAACCCTTGAAGAGTTCCCATCCTATCATGTTGGCTTCAAACAAGTGGCTCAGAGGTAAATAAACGCGAATCGAACCATCGTCCCAAGGGAGACTCTCTCTCACACACACTGTTGCTCACATGCTCATGACGATGGTACGATTGGCGGCGGTCCACCCGGTACCGGTGGACCGCTCCAGCCCTAATTAATCCTTTTTACAATGGTAGCAGGAACAATTGGTGGCCGATTTGAACGTAAGATTCCTGATGCCGTTAACGCACAGCACACGCACCCGAACGTCCTCCGTCTCCATTATGTTGCAGCACTGCCCGACGGAGGTAACCGGTTGCGGTGGTTTGTGTCCGACGAGCGCAAACGGTGCCGAGGGTACGGCAAACGATTCACAAAATCCACGGCAGGCATTGGTGGTAATCGTAAACTCGACACAGTCCGGGATGCTTATCTTACGCGTGTGTCCTTGAATTATGGACGAAACGGAGCAATATTGGGGTAAGTTTCACAGGAAACGGCCAAGATCGATTAGGGTGGTTGGCACGGCACTACTACTCACCCACTTTATGGCATCCCGGCTTCTGCCAAGTTTCGCGAGCCTTCACAAGCATGATCGCACAGAACAGTACCGACACGAAGCGAAGCCATGACATTTTTCCAGAACACCTCTCTTGGTCGGCCCGGCGGCACTACTACTCACCCACTTTATGGCATCCCGGCTTCTGCCAAGTTTCGCGAGCCTTCACAAGCATGATCGCACAGAACAGTACCGACACGAAGCGAAGCCATGACATTTTTCCAGAACACCTCTCTTGGTCGGCCCGGTCGGCTCTTGGTGACCACCTGCTTTTGCGGTTACTTTACGTTTAACGTGCAGTATACGTTTGCAGCAACAGATCTCGCAGCTAACTAATGCTTTTGTCCACTTTTAAGAACCCGATCTCATCATCATCGTTGCGAGCCTTTGGGACACGAAACACCGTTGCCACACGCCGTTTTGGAACGCTAGCCACTGAATTGAGCACTGATGGCCGCTGGAAACGATGGCGCATCGTTTTATACTCCGGGCAGTAGTACCACAACTTCTTATCGTTGATCATGCGCGCAAGAGCTGCTTGTGCGGTGGGGCAAACAACCAATAGATTGAAGAAGATGTACTGAGCTGAGTAGTGAGGTTACTAACTTGTTCCAAAGTGCGCTAAAAATAAGCATCGTATTCCGATGTTCCTGTATCAGCAGTTTAGACGAAGACGATAATATACTCCCAGAAGAAGATATAAAATGGCCATTTGAATAATGAAGACCCTAGTCTTAAAAATCAAGAGACTTGACCAGCATAAATTAAACATCTCCATGAACGAACCATTAAACATTTAGCTAAATGGCAATGACATTGGATGAATTCTTTGTTTTGGAGTATATTTTTGGAATACTTTACTGAGAAAATTTCAAATATTAATCATGATTTTCGATTAAGCTCGACATTTCACCTTCACATTGCTGATTCAGCTACTTTAATCTATTATTTACAATTGAATTGATTTAATCAAACGGCGGCATTAAATGTGTTCAATCTCCGCCCAAGCGAAATTCCGCTCAAACCAAAAAAGGCATCCCGAAGGATTGCGGAATTTGGGGAAGTCGGCGAATGCGTGTGTGTGCGGATGTGGACAAACCAATTCCCTCGCGACATGACGATGTATGTTTTTATTATTGCATCTTTCTTGTAACTACGCCGATTCTCTTTTACTTAAGACGTACCAAGTTTTATTTTTACGCGCTTTGTAACCAACTGGCAGCTTCGTAAAATTTCAATAATTCTCCAATTGTCTTTGCTCACTTGAATGCCCCAATCGGATTGCTCGGATTTGCATTTTTGCTTCCCTTCACACACGCTTTTACATCCACCAGGAAGGACACTTGACCTAAAGCGCAACGAGAATCAGCTGTTATCAGGATTTGCTGGACAATGTCCACGTGTGGATTAAATCGCCAACGAAAGCGGAAGCGCAGAGAAAGAAAAGGGCACTTTTAACCAAGCACACCCACACGGGCACTGGATGAGTGGTCACTTTGCTCAACGCGTAAGGCAGACTCGTTTGTGCGCATGTTTGAAAACAGACGGGACGTCCGACGCCTTCCCAGCCGAGGACATCCACCGTTGTGAGGAGGTATATAAGAACGGTCCCATTTCAAAAAACGGAACCAATATTGTTCGTTTAACCGCCGAACACCGTACAACCCGGAAGTGATGGAAGTGATGTTGTGCTTGAAGGAAGTTTACACCATTTCCTAAAATCTGGATTCTGGATTCCCTTTTGCCTAATCCCCGATTCCTCCTTCCCTTTTTCAACAGAAGCAACCGTGTGCGTGACTGTATGTGAAAAAGGAAAAAGTGATTTTTCGTTGTGTTATTTAAATTTTGTTCCACAAACACACGCGGGGCTGTGTTAAGCGCGATGGCCGGTGGAGTGTACGGGCGTCTGCTGCTGCCGGCTCTCTGCATGATCCTCACCACACTGCTGGGAGGATCATCGGCCGAGCCGGATGCCGAGCTGGCGGACCGGCCGAAAACCGCCTATCTAGGCTGCCACAAACGGTTGTTCACGTACCGGGTGTCCCAGACGGACAGTAAGGGGCGTGAGTGCTGGGATCACGTCAGCGTACTGTCCTGCTGGGGCCGCTGTGACTCGAACGAAATCTCCGACTGGCGCTTTCCGTACAAACGGTCGCACCATCCAGTATGTGTGCATGCCGGGCGTACGAAAGCGGTAGCGCTGCTGCGCCATTGTCATCCGGATGCGGATCTGGCGGCGCGCCAGTACGAGTACATGGAACCGAAATCGTGCAACTGTCAGGTATGTGTGTGGGCGTTCTACTGGCATGTTCAAGAACTCGTCCAACATCAACAAAAACCACTCTCTTCAATTTAGACCTGCTCCAGTACCGACACGAGTTGTGAAGGGCCCAAACAACTCAACACGGAAGCGGTGACAAAGATATTTCAAATCGACGAAGAAGACACGGAACCGGAATATCCGTAAGATGGAACTCCAACGCTAAACAACCACCCAACCTCTTTCCCCCCCCACCTTTGGTAGCCATTCAACGTGTAGATGTGTAAGGAACGAGCCGTAGACCGTAATGATATGCCAATGCTTCCCCCTTAGTGCTCCAAAAGGCTATGGAACACACCCATTAGAAGGTTATATATTTAAACACTAGCGTGTATGGCAGAGAGATTATAATAAATGCATTATTTTTATGCCAAACGTACATAAATTGCTCGTGTTTGCTGCTTAGATGTATACTTTGTTTTCATTGGTTATTAATCGACGCAATACCGACATCGATGTAAATTGTCCAATTCTTCTTGATAATATGCGTCCACTTTATAGTGAGCAAAGTTTAGAACGTACAGTCTAAGGCCATGAAAGAGAGTCTCGTGTACAGGAAAAGACCACAAACCTTCAAGATTTCATCTGTTTAACGTATAGATCCGGAAGATCTGGAAGGAAACATAAGCTGTAATATGGTCCTCAAGACAACCAATTTTCTGACAATATTTTGCCGCATCAGCCATCAGGTCTCCTCCACAAGTACCAAAGGTATACGTAATTAGAGCCTGTATATATAATGGTGGGTTCCACACATTGTCGTAGACAGCTGTAATGCGGTATACCTGTAAGATCAACATCAATGCATAGGAGGGACATCAGAGTTATCGATATTCTTGGGATAAATCAGTTCCTATGTACATACATCCAGTTGAAAGCAGAGGGCATCAGTGACTCGTACATAAGAAACACAACTTCTTTGGCACAGACACCCGCAATGCTGGATCTATCTTATGGATAGGACTTATTCAGTTCTTTTACTATCTATACGGGGCGGCCCGGTGGTAATGCGACAGCGGCGCCGGTCTTCACACGACAGGACCGGGGTTCAAGTCTCATCTGGGCCGTTCCCCCATAGTGATGATTGACTAACCAACTATGCGGTATCAATTAGTCTAGTAAGCCAGAAATGGCAGGCATGACCTTAAGAGGTCGTTAGGCCAAGAAAGAAGAAGAAGAGACTATCTACACGACACCTAGGAGAAGATCAATTTGTGCTACCTATTGATGAAGTTACAGAAGCAGCTAGCGTCCTGTCCCAACACCAATCTCTATCAATCAATTTAAATAAGTTTCGGTATATTCCTCTTCCGGGAATCGTTCGTGTACACAGTTAAGTTTCGAGACTGTATCGGTTTTAAATTTATTCACATACACTCTTTTGCTTAACACTTATCTAATCGCCACGAGACAAATAATAAAAAAAGAAGTATAAAATGTAATTACAAATCATAAAACATACACACACCTACATACACACGCACACACGCACAAACACAAACGTACTCCATTGTACTTTTGAGGAACGTGGGAGGTTTTGTTTTGCTTTGTTTAGGAGAACGTTTGCCAAGGGAGATGTTGTGTTGTGTCGTGTTTTTCTGTGTCTGTTTGTTTGTTTTGCTTATTGTGTTATTGAAAATGTCAACTAAATGTCCATTTTTACCATTTCAATTCAGTCACGCTACCTTCCTTACAAACACACAGTTGAGATAAGCGGATCCTGGGACTTGTCAGGGATGTGTGAGCGAATGTGTGTGTGTATGTGTGTTGATGATACATTTGTCCACCGGCTTCGTCCGTCATTATTGCTAAAGTCAGCGCTAAAGAGTCAGTAGTAGTAGTAGTAGTAGTAGTAGTGGCACACATTCTAGTACGGCACCTACTTAATTCGTCCTTTTTCAGGGGATGGGGTGCACAATAGTAAGACAACACAAAGTACAGAAAAAAATAAAAAGTAAATGCAAAGAGAAATTCACGCGCACACACACACACAAACACGTACACACTCCTATTCCTGTTTTCCTATCGCGCCATATATATATCCTGATGAAGGGGCGGATTTTTCGCTTTGTTTTTTTGTTTGTGTCTATATGAGAATGTGTCCTTGTCTAAATCTGGGGTAATTCTGCTTCTTCAATATTTGCTCCGTATCAATTGAATGAATGAAAAAAGTATCCTTTCTTCTTCGCGGTAATTATTACGGTCGGGCCTGTATACATATGCGCAGCTTGGTTAGGTTTTGTAAGTGTTGAAAAAAAAATATCCTACTCCTCCCTGGATCATCCTACGCCTCCCTCCCCCTTTTGTTACGACTTACTTGGTGGTCTGAAAGTGCGTGTACTGGTTATTTGTAATGTCGCCCTTGTACATTGCCGTACCTTCTCCTTTTTCCCTGTTTCATTATCCTTCCCCCGATCTCCTCCTCTTTTGCCTGTGAGTATCATGTATAACAGTTGGTCCGCATCAACCGCCATTTAGCTGCGCACCAACACCGAAAAGGCGATTAGAATTAAATGTGTGTTGTGTTAGAGAATAAGGATAGCGGACAATTCGCCTTCGCCTGATAAGTAAGTGGTAAGGTACCGGCGGCTTCCCTTTATCTCCCACAAGGTTGTTGCTGTTGCTGTTGTTACAAAGTCCTGGGGCGTCGTCGTCTACGGTACTCGATCTTGCGTTTAGTTGTGATCTCCATTACGGTGGCGGGAACGAGATCTCGACACCGATCGCGACTGTGAGCGTGAGATCGAACGCTTCGCCGACCGGGAGCGGCTTCTTGACGGGCTGCGGGATACGTTGCGGCGTGGCGTTTTGCTAACGTCCCGGCTCAGCGATCGATTGTTAGCGACCGCACCACGCTTCGGTGTGGCCTTGGACCGCGAACGACGGTCCCGGGAGCGGCTACGGGAACGGCTGTAGCTGCGCGAGCGGGTTCGCAGCTCGCGCGATCGCGACCGTGGGCTGCGTGATCTGTGATGTAGAAAAACGAATGGCAAATGCAGCAATCGGTGGAATTAGTCGATCATCGACAGCTCGTGTTTCGTGTGTAGTTGATGGTGGTTGTAATGGTGAGAAACGTGCGACAAAACTTAACTCGACAAACGCGCAAAAACAAAACGCGATGGAAATAGTATTGTTAACGGCTTTTGGGAGTTGTGAGAGCTATTGTTGGTTTGGTTTATTATCTTACAATTGTGTCATGCGGTGTGGCATAGAGACGGAAATCGTTATTAATTTAAGATTGACTAGAGAATTTGTACATTCCTCGGCAGGACGCGTCTGTGCCTCCCCAACTAAGGTCCACTGGATCTTAGCCAATAATGGTGACCCAATAAAATCGCGGGGGTAATCCTCGCAAGGGATTCTTCTTCGTCTTAGGCATTACAATCCCGTGAGCAGCTAGATCGTAAGCCCTAAATCAGGATGAGTTTTCGATACTGGTCCACGGGGATTAATTTACACAAAAACACACTACTCCATTCATCACTTACGGCCAAATTGTAACTCCTTTATAGGGAGGTGATCGCTCTACTAAGATTAACAACATTAGAAACGAACTTTTTCCGGTTAACACATTAAACCCACCCAGTCATAAGTATACTCTCCCTTGGCCCCTTGGCCGGGGCTATTCGATCGTTCTAGTATGCGTATATAAACGGGGGTGTAAAGAAATGGATAGTAACGGTTGAAAATCATGTTAAAATTGGAAATTGGCTTAACTAACAGAAAAAAACACTCACGCGATCCACTTGCAGAATTCAAGAAGAGGTGCTCTAGAAGCGCTCTAGTTGTCTCTATAAACACAGTGAAGTCGTAGTAGGCACACAGCACACATTTGCAAGCAAAACCATGGGGAGGGCAGAGAAGATTCGTTCGATCGCGTTGCCTTCGACGACGACGACGACTACGACGACGAAACGGGCTCTCTCTCTCTCTCTCTAAACAGGAAGAATGGTTCTTTCTCCCTCTCTCGCTCACTGACGTGCGTCGAACCACGCTGTCGATACACTACCTAGGTGAGGCTCGGCGTGTGGACGGCGTGTAATGTGTGTTTATTCCTTCGAACACTTTGGCGGAATGAACCGCGTGTTTATTCCGCAAGGTTGGCTAACCTTTTTCCTTCCCCAGGTGACACATGTCACAAACATTGAGGGGTAGGAAATTGCTTCTGTCCAACACTCCTCCTCAATTACTAGCCCTCGGATTCCCTGTAGTTAGTCCCAAGTTAGACGCGAACATATTGTGTTTCACTGTACCCAACGGTTTGGTTAATACGTCCGCGTTCATGCTATCAGTAGGGCAGTACATCAACTTTACATCTCCTCGTTGGCATAAATCCCGCACAAAATGATGTTTTGTTTCGATGTGCTTGGAACGCTTGCTGGACTTCTCGGATTGTGCAAATGAAAGACAAGCCTGATTGTCACCGTTCACTACTGTTGCGTTAACCTGCGCTTCTCCCAAATCATTTAGTAGTCGACGCATCCACAATACCTCTTGGCATGTCTCGGCCAATGCAACGTACTCAGCCTCCATCGTCGATAAGGTAACGTTGCTCTGCTTACGGCTTACCCATGATACTGCTCCTCCAGAGAAGTACACCACATATCCAGTGGTTGATTTCCGCGACGAAGAATCTCCTGCCCAATCAGCATCAGAAAATGCGACTAAATCGCTGCAGTCGATTCTACCGTGCTCTCCGCCCAGCTTCAGCTTCCAATCTTTGGTACCCTTCAAGTACCTAACAGCTCGCTTGGCTGCCATCCAGTCCTTTTCCGTTGGAGCACTGACCTTTCTTCCCAGTATAGTAGCTGTCGTCATCAGGTCAGGTCGCGAACAAACGGCTATATACAGAAGTGCTCCCACAACAGATCGGTATTTGGTGCTGTCTTCTAACAGTTTGCTGTCCGTTGTGTCTTTCAGAAAACCTTGGTCCATCGGTGTCTTCGCTGCTTTCGCTTCAGCAAGGCCTGTTGTGTTTATCAGCTTGTTGATGTAGTTGGTTAGTCCAATGCTGTAAACGCCACTTTCTTTTTGAATTTCCAATCCTAAAAAGAATTTCGCATCACCAAGGTTGGTCATTTCGAAATGCCTGCTCAGCTGTCCATAAACACCCGCTATGACCTTTTTGCTCTTACAGCCCACGAGAATATCGTCCACGTAAACGATGAGGTACACCATCTCATTGCTTCTGTTCGCCGTATATAAGCATGGATCGGCCGAACTCGCTGTAAAACCCAGTTTTCCAAGCACTTTGGATAGTTTCTCGTTCCAGCACTTAGCCGATTGTTTCAGCCCATAGATGCTTTTATTCAATCGGCACACAAGCTCCTCCTTTCCTCGAACCTCGTACCCAGGTGGCTGACGCATGTAGATCTCCTCGTCGATATCCCCGTAGAGATAGGCAGTACGAACATCTAGATGTTGAAGAAACATATTCTTCTTCCCCGCCAAGGCCAACAGTGTTCGAAGAGTACTGTATTTTGTAACCGGAGCATACACCTCATCGTAGTCCTCTCCATAGCGTTGATTATATCCTTGGGCTACGATTCGTGCTTTGTGTCGAACGATCTCATCCGTTTCGTTTCGCTTTTGTTTGAAAACCCATTTGCTGCCAAATGCTCGTTTTTCTTTGGGAAGCTGAACCAATTCCCCCGTCTTATTTTTCATATGCGACTGTATCTCACTGTCCATCGCTTGCTTCCACGATGCTCGATTTTCACTCGTTATCGCTTCTTTGTAATTCGTTGGTTCATCAGACGAATGTGTCGCAATACCTACTACGTAGTCATTCAGCTTACTAGGCAGTTCACCTCGATTTATGCGGCTGGATCGTCTTAAACATTCCGCATTATTTACTTCCAGCTGATCGTAGTCTTCCTCTGATTCAACGAGGGGATCTTCAACTTCATCAATATCATCAGTATCGAAGAACATACCTTCTTCGCTTTCATCATCTGCAACCTCTTGCTGTAAATGTTGCTTATCTTTTCTGTTTTCTGCATTAGATGACAAGTCGTATTCTATCAAGCTATCCGCAGAATCATCACATCGTGCTTTTACTTGCAACGGTTTTCCAGCCATTCTTTGTTCATCATCTTCCAAGAATTTGGCATCTCGGCTGATTGTGATCCTGTCCGTTTCAGTATCAACGAAACGATATCCTTTATGTTGATCGGAGTAGCCTATAAAAATCAGCTTTCGTGCCTTGCTGTCGAACTTTCCTCTCTTTACCTTTGGGATGTGCACGTACGCCGAGCAACCATACGCTCTCAGATGTCCCAACTCCGGCTTTCTTCCAAACCATTTCTCATACGGGGTCGTGCTAACAGATCGAGAAGGAAGTCTGTTCTGAAGGTATGCTGCTGTTATAACTGCTTCACCCCAGTAACGCTTGTCGAGCCCTGCGTCTAGAAGCATTGTAGTGGCCATTTCCTCAAGAGACCTATTCTTTCTCTCCGCCACACCGTTTTGCTGCGGAGAGTATGGTGTTGTATACTGGGCTTTGATACCTTCCTCGGCGTAGAAGGCACGTAGTTGTTCGTTTAAATACTCGCCTCCACCATCTGATCGGATTTGCTGTAAATTTTGCTTATCTTTTCTGTTTTCTGCATTAGATGACAAGTCGTATTCTATCAAGTTATCCGCAGAATCATCACATCGTGCTTTTACTTGCAACGGTTTTCCAGCTATTCTTTGTTCATCATCTTCCAAGAATTTGGCATCTCGGCTGATTGTGATCCTGTCCGTTTCAGTATCAACGAAACGATATCCTTTATGTTGATCGGAGTAGCCTATAAAAATCAGCTTTCGTGCCTTGCTGTCGAACTTTCCTCTCTTTACCTTTGGGATGTGCACGTACGCCGAGCAACCATACGCTCTCAGATGTCCCAACTCCGGCTTTCTTCCAAACCATTTCTCATACGGGGTCGTGCTAACAGATCGAGAAGGAAGTCTGTTCTGAAGGTATGCTGCTGTTATAACTGCTTCACCCCAGTAACGCTTGTCGAGCCCTGCGTCTAGAAGCATTGTAGTGGCCATTTCCTCAAGAGACCTATTCTTTCTCTCCGCCACACCGTTTTGCTGCGGAGAGTATGGTGTTGTATACTGGGCTTTGGATGCTTTTATTCAATCGGCACACAAGCTCCTCCTTTCCTCGAACCTCGTACCCAGGTGGCTGACGCATGTAGATCTCCTCGTCGATATCCCCGTAGAGATAGGCAGTACGAACATCTAGATGTTGAAGAAACATATTCTTCTTCCCCGCCAAGGCCAACAGTGTTCGAAGAGTACTGTATTTTGTAACCGGAGCATACACCTCATCGTAGTCCTCTCCATAGCGTTGATTATATCCTTGGGCTACGATTCGTGCTTTGTGTCGAACGATCTCATCCGTTTCGTTTCGCTTTTGTTTGAAAACCCATTTGCTGCCAAATGCTCGTTTTTCTTTGGGAAGCTGAACCAATTCCCCCGTCTTATTTTTCATATGCGACTGTATCTCACTGTCCATCGCTTGCTTCCACGATGCTCGATTTTCACTCGTTATCGCTTCTTTGTAATTCGTTGGTTCATCAGACGAATGTGTCGCAATACCTACTACGTAGTCATTCAGCTTACTAGGCAGTTCACCTCGATTTATGCGGCTGGATCGTCTTAAACATTCCGCATTATTTACTTCCAGCTGATCGTAGTCTTCCTCTGATTCAACGAGGGGATCTTCAACTTCATCAATATCATCAGTATCGAAGAACATACCTTCTTCGCTTTCATCATCTGCAACCTCTTGCTGTAAATTTTGCTTATCTTTTCTGTTTTCTGCATTAGATGACAAGTCGTATTCTATCAAGCTATCCGCAGAATCATCACATCGTGCTTTTACTTGCAACGGTTTTCCAGCTATTCTTTGTTCATCATCTTCCAAGAATTTGGCATCTCGGCTGATTGTGATCCTGTCCGTTTCAGTATCAACGAAACGATATCCTTTATGTTGATCGGAGTAGCCTATAAAAATCAGCTTTCGTGCCTTGCTGTCGAACTTTCCTCTCTTTACCTTTGGGATGTGCACGTACGCCGAGCAACCATACGCTCTCAGATGTCCCAACTCCGGCTTTCTTCCAAACCATTTCTCATACGGGGTCGTGCTAACAGATCGAGAAGGAAGTCTGTTCTGAAGGTATGCTGCTGTTATAACTGCTTCACCCCAGTAACGCTTGTCGAGCCCTGCGTCTAGAAGCATTGTAGTGGCCATTTCCTCAAGAGACCTATTCTTTCTCTCCGCCACACCGTTTTGCTGCGGAGAGTATGGTGTTGTATACTGGGCTTTGATACCTTCCTCGGCGTAGAAGGCACGTAGTTGTTCGTTTAAATACTCGCCTCCACCATCTGATCGGATAATCCGTGGCTTTCGATTAAAGCGATTCTCCACCAAACGAACATACTCCTTGATTTTTCCAGCAGCCTCGGACTTACTTTCTAGTAAATAGACAATACAAAATCGACTATAATCATCTATCATGGTCATCACATACCTCTTTCCTCCGGACGTTGGAGTCTGCATTGGGCCGCAGAGATCGGTGTGAACCAAATCCAATATCCTGGCGTGTCCCCATAGTGAGGATTGACTAATCAACTATGCGGTATCAATTAGTCTAGTAAGCCAGAAATGGCAGGCATGACCTTAAGAGGTCGTTAGGCCAAGAAAGAAGAAGATCTATTATGCCACATCTACTGTCCATATTGCTTAAAATAATATCTTTAAAAATATATAAATTCATTCCTACTTTAGATGTAAAGTTTCGGAAAGCATTGGAGACAAATGACATCCAACTTTTGCTCAAACCCAATGCATCCTTACGCACCAAAAATTCGGCTTCAAGTTTCCAGCCCCAAAATACGTCTCTCTCGCACAAAACAAGTTTGTACGGTGAGAAAACCGGTCTCAGCGAAACAACCCCCAACATAGGGGGAGAGCACAACCAAACCAGAGCGCCAATGCACGCTGGCTCTCCCAGACTCTGGCTCGTCTTTACGCAACGAACGCCAACCACCCCGAAAGATGATAAGAGAGCACGGAAAACCAAAACAATGCTTTAGTCTCGCGAGTTTACTGCTTCCGTTCGGTTGGGTTGTATATACGGGTCGGGCTGCCGCCGCGGACCATGCTTGAGGCCCGATTGTACACTGTGCGTCTCCATGTGGAAAAGGATCAACACGCAACCGTACCGCTGTGATTCGTCGTTCGGCGACCGTGACCGTGAATAGGTCTCGTGTCTACTTAACTGTCACGGGTTGATAGTTTATCTCGGTCGTAAGCCCCGGGCCCGGGAATCCTTACCGGTGTAGTACAAGGCAGAAAGCGATCAAAACAAAAGTGCGTGCGAAAGCTGGGCATCACGTAAAAAACGGAAAGCGAAAGCAGAGCGCTTGCCTGCCGCGCTGACGGGATGGTTTGCAGCGTTGGCTAATTTATCACACCACAGGGCCAATTTTTTATCCCGTGTCTCGTGTCTCGTGCTTTTTTACTTGCTGTTCTTTCTGTGTTCTTCCCGGAGCCCTTCGAAGTGGTTACATAAATTGATCGAACACCGATCAATTACTTGTTCATTGCGGTTTATTTATTGGCGCGTTTGTTCGTGAAGAAATCGAAACGTGTGTACCCTCGGAGTAACGGCTGTAAACGATCGCAGTGGTTGAATCTGTCGTTTTCGCGCCCTTTTACGTGTCGCAGTGCTTGTCACATGGTTGTTGCGACAAGAAAACAAAATAGCAAAACGTTATCACACTCTCTAACCTAACCGTCCCTAAATACATCCTGCTCCTGCAGAATATGGCCGCGTGCGTGTGTGTGTGTGTTTGTTAGTGTGTCAATAAAAACGTGCGAAAAATCTTGCCCAAATTACGGCGAGCGCGCTCTGATTGCGATCGTAGTGGAGTTGTACTAAACAACGAGCCCGATAGCAGCGCGGTGCTCGATGGTGTAATTTAATTACCCATTTTTTATGGTTGCTGCCCAGAGTTCCTGCGGACTGGGTGGTAACTTATCGTCACGGTACTTTATCGCACTGTGTTATCTCGTGCGTGTATTTGTTTGGTTTCGGATCTTTTTTTTCTTCGCGCGTGTTCGCCTGTGCTGTGTTTGTGAACCGATTCCGGAGGTTTTGCCGGAGGTTGATAGCCGTCGGAATGTGTCGTAGTGCTGAAGAAAGAAGAAGGATCGTTTCGTTGCGGTGGGTATGTGCAAGAGTGAGATAGAAGCAGTTGAATGATAAACTCACCAAGTCGCGCTAAATAGCGGCCCAAATAATAGGCATTCCGCGAGTGCGAGTGTGGCGCGAGTGTGTTTGTGTGTGTGTTGATAAAATAATAAAAGTTGAGCATCACAGTAGCACCCGGTGCGGGAAGTCAGATTTGTGAAGTTGATACTACCAAAAGATAGTAGATCGCGGTGGGATACAGCGTATAAGGTTAATATAGAAACAAACAGCAAAAATGTCGTACAACGCAGATGATTGTCCCGATAGTGGCGATACGGTCGGTTCCGGCGGCGGTGGTGGATCAGCAGCAGCGGCAAGCAGTGGCGGTGGCACGACCGCCGAGTTAAATTGCGCGACACCAACCTCGCCCGGGATGACACGGCAGGATGCGGTGGTGGGTGGGATGCACGGCGACGGTGACGGGTCGATCGATGGGGGCGATGGGGCGGCCAGCAGTACGGCACCGATGGCCGGCTACGAGCCATGCGATCCGCTAATTATCTTGAATCTATTTCAATCCCTGTCCGCCACCACCAACTCGCTGGAGCTGCAGATGAAAATCAATCTTCACGTAAGTAGTTTCTTTTTATTCGGTACGCTGTGGCGTTTGTTTTTCCACACCATCGGCGACACGAGATCGGGTTCGGGATCGTTGTGTCACGCATGGGAAAGTGACCGCAGCGCGCGCCAAACCGCCATAGCTGTCATCAATCGGTTGATTGTGCATGTTCCCGATTGTATTGGAGCATTCGAAGGCGAAAAGGAAGCGCAGAAGTAGTAGCAATAGTAAACTTAATTAACTTTGGGAGCAGATTCTGAAGGCTGAGCGTTGATTACATGGCGATACGATACCCCGAGGTTGTCTGGTTGTCTGGGGCCTTTCGTTTGGATTGGTTTCGCGTAGAGATGGGCGATGGCCGATATGAGAGTTGGAAGAGAGTGACTTTTGTATTTAGATAAATCATTGGGCCTGTTGACGTATGGTTTTTTTTCAGGGGTATGGAAATGAGACAACCTGCTTGGAATAAACAAAACTAGTTGGCTGGCTAGAGTCTTACTTGCCCTGTATTTCCTACAGTGATTACGAAATGTGTACTTAAATGCCTATTTTTGAGTAGCTTGACTGACCAAATAGTTTAGTGGTCACAGCGCGAATTCGAAACATGACTGGACTGGTGTCAAATTCCATCAGAATCGTAACTTCGCAACCAAAGAGAAACGTTCAATATATATTCAGGACAGTTAGTAATCTGTATTCTCCCTTTATTCTGCAACAATAGTTAGATAACAGAGGAATAGGAATATCTGAGTCAAATTTTGTGATACAGAAAATTGCGTACTATTACCCTTGGACAAGGATGTTTAGACCAAAAGCATTTCAAAATCACCCTCCGATGAAGTCCCATAAACGAGGCTCCTTGGACGAGGCTCTTTGGACGAGGATCCTTGGACGAGGATCCTTGGACGAGGATCCTTGGATGAGGCTTCTTGGACGAGGCTCCTTGAACGAGGCTCCTTGAACGAGGCTCCTTGGATGAGGCTCCTTGGACGAGATCCTACAGACGAGACCCCTTGGACGAGACCCCTTGGACGAGGCCCTTTGAACGATATCCAATAGACAAGACCCTATAGATGAGTCCGCGAGAATATGGCCCGTTAGACGAGGTCTCTTAGACGATAAAATAAGTAAAACAGGAGCTCTGTTGTTCGATGTCACCTACATGGCATAATTCGAGTATTCCACAAAACGAACTACAACTCGCTTTTGATCTCTTACTATGTAAGAGCTGTTTTCTAGTATATTTGAAACATATTGCTGTATAGAACCTAACGATGTTCTTAATAATGCAATTATGGTCTCATTTTCACGTCCACCGTCCAATACGAACTTTAACACATCGTATTTGCATAATCTTCATCAAACTATAAAGCCATCTCGTTCCCATCAAAATGATCTCCGCCAGCGATAGCCCATTTCTTTGAACTTTTCCCATATTTACTTCAATCATAATCCACCCGTTCAGGCACGAAAACGGCTCGCAAAAACCGTGCTTAGCAAAAGCCACCGCTGCTACTAAAACCCCAACGTTTTACTGCTAATGGGGTATCGGCTTTTCGGTTTATCGTTCGCGTGCTTCTCGAGCTCGCCTTTCATCTAGCGCAATAGCGTCAAGAAATGACATCGTTAGTTGTCCGTCGACCGTCGAAAACGATCATCATTACAGAATCTGTGTCTCGGGCTTTTTTTGTTTGCGGCTGAGATGAAGTGCTGATGCAATCTGCGTAAAATGTGTTTACAGATAAACGCGCACACACTCACCATATTGCTTACGAATGCCATGCGAATTTCGAGCAACTAAAACTCATCAACCAAATTACAAGCGGCAATGTGGCAGGGATAAAGGTACACATTAATAACGAGGCTCCTTGAACGAGGCTCCTTGAACGAGGCTCCTTGAACGAGGCTCCTTGAACGAGGCTCCTTGGATGAGGCTCCTTGGACGAGGCTCCTTGGACGTAGGACGAGGTCCTACAGACGAGACCCCTTGGACGAGTCCCCTTGAATGAAATCCAATAGACAAGACCCTATAGACGAGGCCGCGTAAATATGGTCCCTTAGATGAGGTCTTCTAGACGATAAAATAAGTAAAAAAGGCACCCTGTTGTTCGATGTCATCTACATGGCATGATTCGAGCATTCGACAAAATGAACTACAACTCGCTTTTGATCTCTTACACATGTAAGAGCTGTTTTCTAGTATATTTGAAACATATTGCTATATTGAACCTAACGATGTTCTTAAGAATGCAATTATGGTCCCATTTTCACGTACTAAATCTCTTGTGCTGAGTCTAATAAGACCCAATGAGTTCAAGTAGAACACCAACATCTCCTCATACGATACCACGTCCACCGTCCAATACGAACTTTAACACATCGTATTTGCATAATCTTCATCAAACTATAAAGCCATCTCGTTCCCATCAAAATGATCTCCGCCAGCGATAGCCCATTTCTTTGAACTTTTCCCATATTTACTTCAATCATAATCCACCCGTTCAGGCACGAAAACGGCTCGCAAAAACCGTGCTTAGCAAAAGCAACCGCTGCTACTAAAACCCCAACGTTTTACTGCTAATGGGGTATCGGCTTTTCGGTTTATCGTTCGCGTGCTTCTCGAGCTCGCCTTTCATCTAGCGCAATAGCGTCAAGAAATGACATCGTTAGTTGTCCGTCGACCGTCGAAAACGATCATCATTACAGAATCTGTGTCTCGGGCTTTTTTTGTTTGCGGCTGAGATGAAGTGCTGATGCAATCTGCGTAAAATGTGTTTACAGATAAACGCGCACACACTCACCATATTGCTTACGAATGCCATGCGAATTTCGAGCAACTAAAACTCATCAACCAAATTACAAGCGGCAATGTGGCAGGGATAAAGGTACACATTAATCAATCCCGGAAACGGAGTTCCCTAGCGATGGTGGGTAACGTGGAGAGAACGAGAAACGTTGAGTAATGAATAAAAACCTACAGGGAAATTGCACATCATTATTACGGAACGCCGAAAACAATCAAGTTAAACATTGTGTTTGTCTTTCGCCGCGCAACTACATCGGAGCATTATCATCCAGGCGTGCTTTTACGCTGCTTAAGAGCTGCTTAGCAGGATGACAGTTTTATGTTCACTGTTTTTTGGAGAAGAATCGAAACGCGTCTAATGGCATTGAATGACTGTATCTTTTATCACTTCTTCTTCCTCTTCTTCTTCTTCTTCTAACAGCTGAAAGCCCTCACCAGATCACCGTACGTTTTTCTCGTGCCGATCCTGCACTCCAGCGAGGAAGGTCTCATACAGGTCATTAACGATAACGTGCTCGAGAAGGAGATTCGCTTTTCCGTAAGTACACCCCATCAAGCTTTTATATGCATGCATTTAATGTTTCGGATAGGTCGGTTTTTAACGTGTTTATGTGAGTGATAAAAAATAAGATACACGCACGCACGCACGCACACACACCGTTCAAACGAGGTTCGATTGATCGATCGACCGCTACGGGGGTCGCCTCCAAAACGGGTTTTTAAACGGGCAAACGACCAAAAAAACGGATTCGTCTTCGTTTATGCATTCAGGTGAATTCTTGTGATTCACCTTTGGCCGGGCCGAGCGTGCGAGATTGACGTCGCAATTTACGTCACACTTTACGGGCACAGCTTTGGCAGCTTAAAGACCGATCGTTATCTCAAGCCAAGCCAGCTACTGGGTTCTGCGGCTGAAGTTATCTCACTGCCCTGGTACCTTTCTCTGTATCGCTAGTAAATGTCAGCGAGCGTGTGTCACTTCACTTCACGTCCCAGTATCTCAATGATATTGTCATTAGACGGCGCAGATTTTCATTCCGTCTGGCATCGTGTGTTTTTTTTTTCGTTACCGCGAACAATACACCCGCGTGCGGCGTGATGCAGTAGAATGGTGGTAGCGTCTGTCTATTATTCTCGTGTCAGTCTGGACGGTTGACATCGTGTGGCCACAGATGGAAGCGAACAGCTGGGTAAAGCACGTGTCTCGCGAATGAGTTGAACCCTAGGACAAGATTGATTGTTGCGGAAACTTGTTGCAGAAGGTGGAAACGATTTATTTTTGCGAGAAATAATTAGGACATATTAATTTTTAGCGTAGAGCACTTAACGAAGCCGGAAGAACTCTTGTTTAATTTGAATAAACAAAAAAATCCTTAAAAAAGGGATCAAAATAGTGCTCTTATAAGTGTTTAAGGACTATCCAGATCTAGACTACCCAGCTACAGATATAGTGAAGCGAAGGAAGCCATTAATAACAGACCAAAACCTCTTAAGATATATTTATAACCTCTACTATATGTAGAATGCTCAATCCAATCACATAATTTGTTCAATTCGACAATAATTGCTTCACTTCCGATAAAAAAGATCATCACTTACCTAGAACGCCGGCTGCTCCTCAAGTAGGCTCACCACCACCGACTTGTACCTCGTTCCAGCATCAGTCTAAATGGAGGCGAATGTAATTTGTCCATAAAATCTAACCTTCCCAATAAGTGCAATTTGTTCACCGCTCTGCGAGCGCCGTACATCGTCACATATGTGTTGGTGCAATTACTTTTCCAATCAATTCCTATTTGGACGAATGAATTTCCTTCCGCATTGGACGCGTGGCTGCGTACCTCCTCGGTACGGTCATGAACGGTGTGAACAAATCGTTTTACCAAATGTGCAGCTATTTATTTTGGGCAAGCGAACGGGACGGTGGGTTTTCCTTGAGGAGGTTGCTGTTGATGTTTTTCACATCGGTGTGGCAGCCCTAGTTTTTCATGTTTTCTTTGGAGGATGCCGGTGAAGATGGTGGCTGTTGTGTACGGATCGAACATCGTGCGGTGTTCTGTGGTGTGAATATGAAGCTGTTGCGGAAGTAGTTTTTCTTGACGCTTTCCGGGCCGAGATGAAAAGCATAAGCGAGAAAATTGACTTCTAGCGTGTGGTTGGCATGAACTTCGGTGCGGTTGGAAACTGCTTAGGATAAAAATAGTGAGATAAAGAATTATTTGCTCGAAATCTTGGCGCATTTTGTTGTATAAATAAATTCTAATAAAATTATTAATAATATCAAGCACACAATGTTGCTTCCATCAGGAAGGCACAAACTTTATGCTCATCTATGCAATCTGTTAACCATCCAACACACAACTCTCGCGCATGATTTCCGCCGGGACCTGGCAAAGCTTTACGATCCTCCATCAATGGCCATTAAATAGCGCTTGATTTCCCAGCGCGTGCTAAAACTAAACATACTATTGCAATTACTACGGACCATCCTCCACACCATCCCACCACGGTTGGGCATCAACTTTGCCGCCTTAATGCTTTCCGCTAATTTCCTCGCTTCACTGGGGTCCCATTCGGCTAATTGTTCGGTAATAAGTTAGTTCTATTTGTTTTCGCCCCAGCACGCCATATTCCTCGCGCTATCTTTGGGATGGGGTGGAGATGTTTTATCCACGACGTTTGTTGATCCGGTTTCCGAGAGAGGCAATATCGGCCGCATGAAATAATTCCAATTCGACACTGAATAAACAATAAGTGCTTTTTTTTTGGGGTGTTTCGAGGATACACCGTCGCGTCGTATTGCCAGCCGTTACACGAGGTTTGTCTGTAGCAATTAACCGTATTTAAGATGGTTTCGGTGCAAGAGAAATGATGCTTTGACACTGACTGACTGACAACACGGTGATATAACACGGTGACGCTATAATAAAGCATGGGACGGTAGAGGAATTTGTTTGAACAACTGAACTTCTGTTTGCTTTTTGGCGAGGAAACCATACGGGTGCGCGCGATCTTATGTTATGAGGTTTTTCCTTCCCCGATTGGCATCGGCAAGATAGAATATCTGGCAGGCCTCAGAAATACGATGATTTTGACCTATTTTTCAACGAATTGACGTGCTGACGATGGTGGTGATGGGCCTTTAACAGCACTATGGACGGGATGTGAAATTGGGTCAAAACTTGAATTATTTTTTTTATTAAAATTTTAGTTTATTTTATTATTTTTTAAAGTATTTACTTATTGTGGTTACAGCTCTGAGAATAATGTGAGATTAAGAAGCCTGTCATGATATGGACGTTGGTTGTCTTGTCCTACTTGAATAGTGCAACTAAAAACATGTTATTTTTAATATGTTTTCTCCTCTATAACTATAACAGTGTGCGGTAATTTTACCTTTCAAAATCCATCCCCCAACCGTGATGGGTTAGGCTGCACACGAAGGCCAAGCTATAGTATGTGCTAACGTTTGTCTTTTATGTTACCGTTTTTTCATTCCTTTACCGAGTTCCCGTACATTTTACCCACCTTCAAAAAAAAAAAACTCCTAAACACACGGTAGCATCATTGGGCTTATCGCACAAGAAAGACCCTCGGTCGGTCGGTGATAAAGATAAAACTTCGTCTTACTGTTACTCTTCTGGCTGTGTGTTTTTGTCGTTTTTTGTGTTGTTTTTATGCTCTTCCACAAGCAGCATAATACACGGCAAGCTTTTATCCGCATTTCTTTTAACGATTCTTATTTTTCGTTTGCTATTCATTCCATCATAGGGTTGATGAGCCGCCTGCCAAAGACCGCTGTGTGTGTGTGTGTGTGTGTTTTAATATCACATCGAATGTAAAGCTTATCCTAACCAGCGCGTCAGGACACTCGCAGCAACCGCCGCCACCCAACTACTACACAGTGCTTAGCGGGTTTTTCTTTACAATTTGTGTTCCTTTTTTCGCTGTTTTGTTTTACCGAAGAAGGCCAACCGAGACGGAAGTTGGCCATGATAACCCTTTCGAGCACACAACACACACACACACACCCCCTACTGTCTGATGACGACGTTTTCTTTTGGCGAAGTAGAGTCACATGGCGGCAAACCGCATCGCCACCGATCGCACTGAGCGACTGTGCATGCTTTCTGTGTGTCTATCGCAACCGGCTCATCTGTTCATATCGGGGCCGCTCAATAAATAGCCCCCCCCTTCCCATTGACGTCAGACGCCGGTCGGGAACCGTGCGGGAACTTCTTCGTTGCCGTCGTTGTACGACGAAAGATTGTTAGGCATAGCGAAACAAAACAAAAAAAAAGCGCACGAGTAAAGTACAGACAGAGTGGAGCTAGGTCGTTGTGGACAAAAGGGTTGCAAAATCTGGCAATTGTTTTTTTTTTGTTTGTTACAATCTTTCTTTGTATCTCTTTTAGAGTTAGATGTTTGAACGCGGATAAATCCGGTAAATATCCATCACAGGAGATGTTTTTTCGTGTTGTTTCGGTTTGGTTTGTCGCGTTAAGCTCCGTATCGAAATGAATAATCATCGTTTGAGTGTTGTGAAATTTTTGGCCGGTCATCGGTCGAAGATAATTGGATTTTGTTTTGTTGTTGTCCTTAACGATGTGTTTTGTCCCATAGTCGTCATTAGTGAGGGTTTGTTTTTATTTCCTCCTTAATGGAAGCTAGTACATCATTACTGAGCCTTTTTACTTAACTATTTTTATCTTTAAACGTCTTTAGTGAACTTTTCAAAACATATTGTTAGCCCTACATTATCTCTGCAAGTAAAACTTTAGTGTGATGCAAATTTAATTGCACAGCTGGCGGTAAGGATAATTTCGGGACATCGGGCAAATTATGGCCACCGAGCGTAATCAGCCCTATTTTCCATCCAAAGTTTTGTTGTGTGCGGCAAAGCCGCTCAGCATCTCGGTTGTCGCGGGACCGCGCGTGATGGTAGCGGAAAGCGGAATTTTGATAAAATTATAATTTTAGGAAGGTCGTCGTCGACGTCGTTACAGCTAGCTGTCGGGTCAAGCTGTCTGCGTACTGACTGCGCGCTGGGTATGAAATTTAATTTTCTCCGAAAATATATATGTGATTATGCGCACGGCTAATTACGGAAAAGTCTTATTTGCTTTCTAATCAGCATCACAATGCCGCTTATCTTTGGGCCGCCCACTTTCTTGTGTGATTGTAACCGTCAGATAATGGAGTCGTGTTGAAAAATAGCTGACACAACGTTTAGTTGTTAAGGTAACAATGAACAACAGAAGCTTGAGAAGAAAATTCCTTCCCATTGTCCTTACCCTTTCGTTCAGCTAAGCGAAGCACAATAATGGGTAAGAAAGTGGGCTCAAAACTTGCCTAGCTAAGCACCCTCTAGCTTTGTAGGGTGCGCCCCGATTGTGAGTGATTGAGTGGAACCGAATCTCAAGGAAAATCGGTCCGTTAGGCACGCTCGGGACCGTGTCTGATATTTTGCTTTCCCTTCCGGTTCACCGGGAGGATCATGTCGAAAGCAAGCCGGAAACTGGACCTTGCTACTATCGTGTTTCGATCGAGGCTCGCTCGTTGTTACATTGAATTTCCTGTCGATGGGTGGAGTGTTGTTTCTCTGCTCGGATGGCGATGTGCACGTGTGCTGAAAAATGAGCACTTCCTAGCTGATTGATAACTTTTTTTTCCCCGATTGATCGGCTCGTTAACTGTACATAAGGGCACATTAGGTTTATTTCGTGTGTAGTGAATTAGAAAACTTTTTCAACCAGAAATGTTCTTTATTAAATGCTGCATTGTACGGTTTGCTTAGAATAGAAATATGTAAGAAATTTCACACAAACCGTCCGCGTCCATCACGCCGGACACGTTCTGGTGAAAGAGATTTCCATTTAACCCGTATTTCACGCACATCTTACACAAAGCAAATCACTCTATCCGTGACAGATATCTTCCGGCACAAGACAGTGCGGTGCGTACGGGAAAGCTCGCGGCGTGTGTTATCACTGTTGGCAACGGCAGCAAGATTTTGGGTAGCTGCAGTACCGCAAAGCTTCGTGCGAAGGTGAACACATAATATGATAATATTCTCGAGATCCTTTACGATTTGAATTCCTTTTTCGTTATTGCGGTTCCCGTGTTTTTTTGTTTGTGAACTTTTCAATAGCGGTAGCGTTTGGATATTTTTGGCGCTAGCGTGCGGAAACGCTTCCAGAAGAAAAGCAGCTTATCCGACAGGCGTGATGGAATGCTGGAAATGAAATATCCAGAAGAAATTCTTTCTTTGCACGGAAATGTTGATGAAGACATTTCACACTGTCTAGAGCAATGGTAGGATGAAACATATTTTAACAAACAAAACCATACGTTTCGATCGTTACGAATACATTCTTTGTTGGAAGCTTTTTTAAAAGCCTTTCGTGACACGTTGATTATCTTTCAACCTTTTTTCTGATGAATTCTATGAGCGGATTACAAGCATAATGAAGGTATAAAGTGTAAAGATGGCAGTAAAGTGTATGGCGGTTTTATGTTTGTGCCATAAACAACGGCGATATTTAATTTGGACGAAATGTTGGTGTCTTAGGACACATATGAATTCGCGAATTACTACGGAAGTGCTTCATAAACGAAGGTTAATATGTTCCGTTTAGGGATAAGGCATAAAACACCGCTTATTTTTCTGGATTAAATACCTTTTATTTGAGTGCGTCTGTCGACATCTTTGCAGTATTCGAAGGGTCGTCCAAAACAAGTTACATGCCCATCTTGTCGAAGTCTCACTAATCTATTGTACTGTAGGATAGTTTGGAAAGTCAAAAACTTTCTTCCTTATGGCTTAATGATGTTCATATGTTGATATCCATACCTGTCGATGGATATCTGTACCTGTCATAGGTTCAGTGAAGCAGAGGGTTTTCTTTGAATAGATGCAACCAACATTAGCCACATCTGTAGAGAAACAGTAGACATCAGTTGAACAGTTCAATATAATTCTTGAAGTTCTTCTGGTCATCTATTTATTACTTGTTGAAAAAATGTGGCAAAGACATTGAAGTTTATGATGCAATCATTACCAAGTTGGGACATCTGATGTGCACATCCCAGACTTGTCATCATGAAGACAACCTGGACGACTTAGCAGAACTCCGGAAGAGAATAGCTTAACAGTAGAATTAGACAGCTAAGAATTAGTTTTTTCAACCAATTTCTCAATATGACAGTATCGGTATAAAAATCAGATAGCCGAGGCACAGAAATAATGTTACATAAATGTAATTAAAGGATCAATAGAGCCTAGAAAATCCTGAAATTGGTAGTGGAGGTTGTAGTGCCGTAGTCAAGAAGATAAAAAACACTTTCTTCTTTCAAACAAACTAACTCTTATACCTCCCCAACATTGGATGGCTTTTACTATCAATAATCTCCCTTTACGTCACACTACTTTTAATCCTTATTGAAGATTGACTTAGACGGCATTATAAATTAATAAACTACTCTGATTTAGCGATCAATAATGCAACCATGTTCCCGGCTCTTCTTTAAGCGCCAATACTGTTGTCTTTTTTAGTATTTACTAGTTACTTTAACTTTGCTCCAGTACGGTTCCAATCCCACCTCCATGCTACGCCGTACAGTCTAGATAGCGTGAGTAGATTAAATCGAGCTAAAGAAAGCAAAAAAAAACTCCCTATTCATACACTCGCTCCCGAACACTGAACGCGGGTTTGTCTGTTTCGATGGGTGGGTGTGCATTTTCCGCGCCAATAAATGGATAGTGCAGGAAATTACCGCACTTGGTTGGCTACACGGCCGATAGGGAACGGGTGAGTGGTTGAGCATGCAACTGGTAGAACGATTTCGTTTGACGTTTCGTAATCATCGTTCTATTGTATGTGACGCGTACCCGTGGACTCTAAACCGTTGTGCAATTGCTGCTATTGCATCGCCGCGCATTTGAATGATGCAATAGTGATGCGAATGGGATACAAAATTAAAGCATATTGGTTAATGCCATGCTCTGCAATCTGAGTACGCCAGGTTGAACATTGAAGAATCACAAAAACTAAAGGTAACGAAAAGTACAATGAATATTCATCCCGTGAGTTTGGCTCTACATTAACGAATATTTGCCATTGCAGAAAAGCTCTTCAACCGTTTGCCGGGTTGAAATCCACAGCCGCCACTAGAAACCGAACGATTATTCATTATACTACCCGTCCAACCCGTTTTCCATCCCATTTCCAAATTTACCTTTTTGACGCAAAGGTGCACTGGGAAAGTTTTCTAGAAAATTTATGATTCCTCATGCTCTCGCCACTTTGGCCTGCCACACGCTTCTGCACACGCTTCAAACCAACCGACAACCACCTCGTGTTCGGGTACTAAATTTCTCATAAACGTTGTCAAAAACATTTCCTCACTTTCACCGGACCATTTTCACATCCACGCTGCTTGCCCGCCCGTGCTGCAATCTTTTCATCTACCTCCGGGTGTAGATTGTGACCGGGCTGATAGCAAATGGCTAAACAGGGAAGCAATTTTGGTACGCTGCCAGTGTGCTGTCTCAACACTAATTTCCATTCGGTTTCGCATTTCAAAAAGCGCTTTGAAATGGCACTGGGAGTTGATAAAGGCACGGTGGAACGTGCTGCAGTACGTGCTATTGGTTTGTAGCGGTATGATGTGGTCTGGGTTGTACGGAAAGGAGGGAAGCATTCTATACTCTCCCGTTGTATTTTTCCCTGTCACCATTTTAGTTTGCGTGTTGTTTGCGCTCTTGCATCGGCGAGTGATTGCTTGAGGTTTCGTTGGAGTGTTGATGCAAAAGCTAATGCGTACAGTAGTACTATAAGCGCCAAATCCCATTCAACGTTCGTCTAACCGTATAGCACCAGGTCTTGAATAATGTGTAGCTACTTCTATTGCTTTCCAGCAAAAAAGAAAGAAAGAATTGGAATAAATTTCGAACCCAAACTCAGACCGTCTACATAGGTACGGGACAAAGGCAAAAGCGAGCGCACGACAGTGTCTGATGGCAAAAATAATCCATAAATCAATCATAGGCGTGATAGGCTTCCTTCCTATTCGCCTTGTTTTCTTGCTCGGTATATAGGCTCTATAAAGATGTCAATACTAGTGGTGCTTTGTCACTTTTGCCTACGTGGCAAAAATTAAACTACCGCCCTCGGGGGAGAGTCTACGAATCTTTTTTTTTTTTTGTTTGGGACGAAACGTATCTTCTACAGTGCACTATGGGCAAGACGGAGAGACAAAATCGAAGTCAAAAATAGTCTTTTTAATGTTAGAAACTTAAGGTGCTCAGCATTGTCAACAATTTTACGATTATAATACGAAGAGTTGGGTCTCAATAGAGCTCAATTTATGGAAAGCATTACCTAATTTTGTTGAGCTATTTCTTAGCTTAGTAGCACCTTTCCATAATAAAATCGTACAGCCAAATGCTCCAGTAGCTATTATTTTGCTACAACTCGCCATTAATACGGCCCGGGTGTTCTTCATGAATAAAAAAACACCCGCAATTATTGGTATTATAAACAAATTTATAAAGGAAAAGTAAATTAATCAATCATTTAAGTGATTGTTTATTCATTTCTGTGAGTTCTTGCATTATTTCATATTCTTTGAAGCAAACTAACTGGATATTATTCGTCTTATTTAACGCCAAATATTCCATATTTAACAAAAAATCACAACTGCTAGGATATGAAGTAAAAAAAATTGAAAAATAAAATCTGAAACAGCGGTTTTTTAATCGTTTGATTTCGTTTAATTTAATATTGTTTATATAAATTTTTTTTACAGTTTTCATTTCATCTAATTTAATTCAGTTTGTATAAGATTAATGAAGAGTTTGTGTTGATAACATAAAATATATGATAACTATAGTTAGACAAACTAAAGATCACAAAAAATAGTTTCAAAAGAATTCTTGATGGTCAAATTATTTAAAAATCTAAAAGACCTCTGTGTGCCTGAAAATAATAAACTTTGGATATAATATGTATTTGTTTAGGGGGGGGGGCGGCCCGGTGGTGATGCGACAGCGGCGCCGGTCTTCACACGGCAGGACCGGGGTTCAAGTCTCATCTGGGCCGTTCCCCCATAGTGAGGATTGACTAACCAACTATGCGGTATCAATTAGTCTAGTAAGCCAGAAATGGCAGGCATGACCTTAAGAGGTCGTTAGGCCAAGAAAGAAGAAGAAGATGTATTTGTTTGTTTTCACCTTGTGGTTTAGTAGTTTAAACGAATATTTTACTGAGTTTGTTCATACTTCAGTTATTGTGTTTCCAAAGGTAGATAAAAAAACCTAACAATATAAAGCAGAATATTTTTTAGTTTTTACCCACGCACAGCCCATAGTGGCTGTGGGGCCTCACAAGCTCTTCTAAGCACCCGACACGACTAGTAAGTTTTTGACAAAGAAAAATACAAAAAAAAACACAAGCAAAACATAAATACTAACTCTCGAACATACCACTCGGAACACTAGAGCGCGCCAGTGTGTGCAGTGTCGAAAATGAGTCCCGAATCGAGGGACCATCGATGAATGCCGATTGGATTTCGCAAGTGTGTTTGGCCCGTCGAGCAGATGCTACCTACTACATTCGCATTTATTGCCTGATGATGTGATGATGCTCAAAACCGTGGGGATGCCGAACCCCGGTCCACAAGCACATTTCCCCCGTCACATGTGGCACAACAGTGATCTGGCCCCGTTATTGGTCACAGCGTGTTCCCGTTGCAAGGACGTGTATTGCATTTCCAAATTTTCGATCCGCCACCAGCAGCTTCCAACGGTTGGGGAAATTATATTGCGCACTTTATTGCATGGATCGATGGGTCGGTGTGTCAGATTTCAGAAGAACGGAAAAAGTAAGCTTATAGAAAAAAAACACACACACACAATCCTAAACCTCAATTTGATGCCATTCTCGGCGGAAAAGTGCGGTCCTTTCGGTTTGAGTGTGGTGACATTTAAAACAAGCGTTATGGGGGAGAAAAAACGCGAACCTACTGGCCACTGATTTATCCCAAGGCCAAACAGAAATCTACTTTAAGCTTCAAAAGGATCAAAATATAACAAAAAGAAAGCCCGGAATCTTCAGAAACAAAAATAAAGACATTTAATAATACCAACGTCATTATGGCTCATCATCATCGTTGGACGTCGCGCTCGGGTGATGAAATTTTCGGTGAAATGTTTGCATTTGAAGTGGATGGCTTTTATTACTTGCACGACCGGACCCCGGCTGATGGCGCTTGTTGTGCAGCCCGAGCATAGAAATTCTGGCTCATTATTCTACCGGGCGCGCGCGCGCTTTGTTTATATCCGCGAAAAATGCCGACGAAAAGCTTTCCCTTCCGATGGGGTGGAGTCCCAAAAAGAATAAAACCAACTCTAGGATGTCCGTATTATAAGGGGGCCGGGTAACACTGAAGGTAAACCTTAATCTCTTCCGACAAAAGTTTTCAATTTATGTGAATTATTTTCCATTAACAAACATAAAGCCCTGACTCGGTTTTGGGAGCGTCAGAAGAATGCATTATTTCTTGCTTATTACCGTCGGGGTACGGGATTAGCGCTCGGGTCTGGGCTCGCTCTCTCTCCCAGGCTTCCCGTGTACACAGTACAACATCTCATTACGAGGTGACGAGGGTTGTCGCTTGTAGCCTTCAAAGGATACACGAATGTTTGAGTGACAAACCAGCACACAGCACAGTAAGTGACGGTCAGCGAAGAAGCTTTTTATTTTAAAAAAGCTTTTGCTTTGTTTAGCTGGCAGTACGGTTTTAGCTAAACTGACGCGGGAATCCTGTGTTGACCATTTTTGGGACTGGATTGATGGACACTTCTGGTGAGTGGAATAAAGTGTCGTCAGAAGGTAATAGAAAGGAGTTGTAGCGGTGTTAAAATAAGACCAATTTGTTGTTATAGATTAGATTAGATTATAGAACAATATTGTGAATATTGTTGTCCAAGGCCTTCCAAAAAGTTGTTTTCAAGTACTTATCGTTTTGATGAAGAAAGTTTCAATATATTCATTGAAATGGGCGACTACACTTAGACCATTTATTTCTAAGTAGAGTTGTACTTGGAAGCACTTATTAAAGAAGAAAACGGAAGAGTTAGAGAGCTGTGTTGAGAGTTGACGCCTCCCGGATGTTCGATTTCCGCAAAGCTACCTAGTGAGATTAGAGCTGTTAAGTGAGGACAGAGCTTCGTACTACAGGTGAGCTGGGGAGATCTCAGGAGTTACCTATTAAGTTTAGACATAATTTTTTAGGGAAAAACTATCCAGTGTTAAAGCTTCATAAACCTAATACTTTTTTCAAGTATAAAGAAGCCTCCAGAGTCCTCTATTTTTGGAACTGAGGCCTTAAGTAGTATCTCATGAACTTACTACCCTACGCTATTTGCTTGATTCCTTCCAACAAATTCTTGATTTAATTTTCATTTCCAGTATTCCAGCAATACTTGATAGGCATAATTCCATAAATTGTTTGCGTCAATTTCCATCCTCAATCTCCTTGTTCTTCAATAGTTTCTCTTCAAAAGCGATATGATTATCATTTCAGCAATTCATCATAAATTTGCGATGCTAATGAACGAGAATTTCAATATAAAATTCGGTTCGGTTGCACAAATTTGTGGCATCAAATGAACAATTTTCCAATTTTCCTAGGAATTCACATAATAACTTCATTACTAGTGCTGCTGCTCATTCAATTTACTTCCTTCCGGCAAATTGAAATTCTCATATTTAACTCATCATTCTCTCTGGTGAGGAATGTGCTGGATTCTAAATGGACAAAGCGATGCAAAATTTGGTGCCTCATGGATGATTCCTTTATTGTTAAATAATGAAAAAATTTGTTCCAATATGAAAATTGTACCTTTTTGTCTGATTTCCTTAGATTGCGTTATTGTGTCCAGAGCGTATTACACTTTATTTTTTGTACATTTTGTTTTGGGAAAAATGGGATTAAAAACCAACCTGAATCATCACATGTGCGTGCGGTAAGCGTACAGTAACGACCATTCACGAGCTTAATTCATCCCACCCAAAAATCCAATCATCTGTTAGGTTCATCGACGATATTGACTTGGGTACGGGAGCCATAGATCAACATCAATCATCTGCAAACTCCACCGTCATCTCTGGACGGAGCTAAATCACGCAGAAAATGCCTTATCCCGGCAACCCAGTGTACGGATCAGTGGAAATCCACTGGAAAGTCTGCGTCCCGTCCGTTTCCATGTGACTTCCTTTGCAAGCCTTTCTTCATTATTATCTACCCTCGGGTCCAGCCGGTGTTCAGTGACACGATATATGCCAACCCGGAAAACGAGGAAAAAAGGGGTTCCAGCATACTCCATACTGAAACAACGATGTATATTGAAAACATGATACGCAATAAGGAACCGATCGGTTTGGTTGTCACCACGTCGACAATGATGATGATGATCATAGGGGTGGTTTGTTGAAATTTAAAACCAACTCCTCCCATACTGGCGCTATGATGATGGTGTGTGGTTTCATTATAATACTTACATGAAGAAAAAACAACAGGAAATTGGATTTTTATTTCAATGTCATAATGAAGTTTAATTTTTCATTTTCTCCCCATTTCTCGGTTTCTTTCAATTCACAGATCAACTCGTCCCATTTCCGCAGTGGGTCACATCACAATGGGTACCCGTTCGTCATCGATGACCTTAACAAGGATTTTTCTGAAGTAATTGAGATGGTAAGTTAATGTTATTTATTGAACGCCGATCTAATTTTACCGCCCGGCTCGACTGCCTTTCTAACAATCATTACGCGTCTATGAATGACCTTTAAAATCGATTTCAAAATGGGGTTCATCATAACCAAACAAACGGCCCAGTATCGTCTTACTTTTGTGCTTTCGTTTTTTACCATTCCGGTTGCTTTGTTTTTTTTCCTGGTGGAAAATGTGGAAAAGCAAACCGAACTGTTCACTTATTAAAGCTGATCGTAAAATAACAATCCCGCTGTGCGGAGTTGTCCCGCGGGCACCCCGTACGTTGTCCCGCGCGCTCGTAGAATAGATCATTTACCACAGCTGGGGCTGGGGCCCGGTTGCACACAACCTCAATGTCACGGACGAACCACCGGTGTTGAAACCCGGTCCACAGTTTCAAGGTCCAGGCCGGCGTTTGGCAAAGTGCCATTACAGGAAGCGGACAAGCGCAATGGGAAGAAAGAAAAATTCGAAACACACACACACACACACACACAGACGCTTGGCTCTAAAACTGGTTGACTCACTGCTTGGTAAAGTAGTAGCAATTCCACTGGCGCAACTCGTTGCCGTCACCACGTGACACACGTTGTCTGTCGAGGCAAAATGTGCGCATCCAGGAAAAAGGGACAACGAAGACGGCTGCGGTGTATTATCTCTTCTGCGACGCAGACGAAAACCTCACTCTCCATTGGAAAGTGTCGAGTTTCCATGTCGCTTTAGCTTGTTTTTTTTTTTGTGTGTGTGTGTCCCCTACTTATTACTACCAAAGATTCCTGCTAGAGTGCCGGAATGAGATGTCCTTCGAACATGATCGTCTACCGAATTTCGGATGGAGACGCCTGGTAGTTTATGGATTCACATGGCGCTGTACGTTCAAGGACACACTGCTCTCTGCAAAACCTCATACAAGCGCGCATTATCTACTATTTGTTGGTTGATCTACGCAGCCAAAAATTGTTTCCCGTAGTTTTCCCTGTACCGAACGTGATTTTAAGCGCGTTGAAACGGGATACGCTTCTATCGACCACCGCACCCGAGACAGCGTGCAGTTGCGTGCATTTTAAAATGGTTGACACTGTCATTAATTTATGTCCGTTCGCTTTTGCTGCGCCACCTCGCTAGCAGTGGTGTTGTAAAGTAGAGAAGAAAAACGACACACTCACGATGGCGAGGCGCCGGTCGCATAAAACGCTTTGACGAAAACTGTGGCGAGGATGATAAATGGCCCCGTAAAAGAAAGCAAGGAAAACAAACGCCAGTAGCGAAACATCAAAACAGTGACGTCCGTTTCGATGGTAATCGAATTTATGGGAAAAAGAAAGTGTACCCTCTGTAAGTGTGCCAGGGTGGTGTGGTCTACAGGCACGCATAAAGCTGCCAAGATGCTATCGTTCAATCGGAGCTCGTGTCTTGTTTTTGTGCGGTGTTTGTTTGGCGTTTTCACGGGATGTGCTGCCGGACACTGTCGTGTGAGAAGGAAAGGAGGTGTGGTCTATTTCTGTCTTGCAGTTCCACAGGGAAAAGTGGTCGAATCTAACGACGTTAAAAATACTCCAAATGAAGTAAAGATCTTTCGCTGCTCGCTTGTCAAACGCGTCAATTTTTATTAGAAAAGGAAACTAAGAAGGTTAACAAGTTAATTAGCTTAAATTGATCTCTTTCGCACTCCAAAAACCGCAACACTACCGATCGTACCGAAGCTGTCCGATTTGTTTACTCCGAATGTCCTGTAGATTGCATACATTCCGGCTGTAAGCAATTATCTTTATTAGTTGCGCGGAAACAAAAGAAGCTTCACTGCAGCAATATTAATAATTGATTAACACCTTGCAAAGAAAATCCTCCTTGTACAAACAAGAACGCACACACCCTCAACATGCATTGGCCATTTGATTGAAATATGGCCACCTGTCACTGAGGGCTACTTGAAACCAGCGCAATCGTCATAAAAGGATCTCACTCCGGTACAGATGTTTTTTTTTCTCCCCCTGTGTGTTGTATGCCTTCTTCTCTGGTTTCTGCAAACCATTTATTGTAAGTAAGTGGGCTCAACTCCTATGGTTCCCAGCTGCCCGGTGTGGTCTGAGCAAATTGTGTGAAATGTGATATTTATTACTGTTTTCTATGGCCAAACCCAATGCCTCAAGTATGTCTGTGTGTGTCATTGTCCGCGCGCACTACGGGGCGTCATCGTGCGGGTTGTAAAAAGGGGTACGAACTATATCGGATGTAGCGACACACTGTCGTCCCCATGGTAATCTCTCCGTCTCCAAGCTCACCCATGTGTGCGCCATTTGCTGTGTAATGATAGAATTTCGATGGACACACGGAGTTGAAGCAACACCGCCAAGGGAAACGGGGGATGGTGGCTTGAACGTTGTGTATCCCATTTTTGCCGAACTGAACACACGACGATGCCCATGCAAAGAAGGATTTCATATCCCAACTCACACAACCACACACACACACACAGTCAGTCGCTCTATAAACACAACCCTGGTTTCTCGCTTGGTGCCTCGTGCCACGGAATAGAAGGCAGGAATTTAATCGCAAATTGGATCCCACATTAACGCAACCGCCATGAAATGAGATTCCGGTAAAGGGGGGAGGGTGAATTTTTCGATATTTTTCCACCTCACCGCACCGATGCTTTTCTTGGAGAAGGTTGATGAGGAAGTGGATGCGATTTTAGCTGCTACGTGACAGTGGGCAGGTCAGGTCGGATCTGTTCGGTGGTGAATCAGCTTAGCCAGATAGTCGCCGCTGGCGGGGCAAATTATATTTTTACGCTTACCGGCGACAAGATGTGACAAGAAGAATGGTGGAAAATTGAAGGATTTCCATAGGGATTCTAAAGGTGAAAAGTTTTAAAGCTAACTTTTGCAGGTGCAATCATCCAATCAAATCGTTGCTGCTTCCTTCAATTCGCGTTCGTTAAGGCTTTGTTTTTTATAGCGTTGGTTTAGTTATATTATTTTGCTTCCTTCATAACTTTTTCATGTTACAAAACAAGCGTGCGCATAAATAAAGCAATGTGGATTGCAAGAAAAAGTGTAAACATTTCGAATGACGGTTAGCAATATTTTGCAGTCAAAAGATTATGGCATCACCCAGTGAAAAAAGTATGAACAATACTCTGGATGAAGGTAGCCCTCTGTACGTCATATTTTAAAACACAAAAATCTCTAACCACATCCCATTATCCGGCGAAAAGGATTTTAAAGCCTCACAATGGTAACGGAGTAATTTGATGTTAAACGCTTCTTCAGCGTTTGCAGTACAGTAGTTTATGCGCTCGAATTAAAGCAAACAAAACACTGCCGCACGGTACAGTAATTAATAATGGAATTGTAGAAAAATAATAATCCTCCACTAAGCATCTTAAAGCCGTGACGCGAAACATAAAACAGAACACCCGTTTTCTTTCGCGTGAAGTGTGAAAGTTCTTGCGCAAGTTTTTTTTTGTGTGCCATTCATCTTCACTTCCGCATCGAGGAGAACCTTATGGAAAAGCTTGTTGGTTTTTTTCCGCGTGCTTCTCACCACCTAAAGCAAACTGGTGAACAAAAAGCAGAAGGATTTTAATAAATTATAACACCCGCCGGAAAACGTGTCCTTCCTGTGCCACGGGTCCCAGGTCAAATAAATCGTGCCATCATCGTTTAATGGGCTGGAAGCAGTAAATAATTTGCAGCGGCAAACTACTATGCAGCTATGCAAATGTTACGACGATGTGGGCAAGCTTCTTTCCGGGTGAACTTTTGTGTTTTGTCTTTAAAACACTGATAGAGCACATCTGGTTGTGCTGGTACTAGCGATCATAAGAATATAATTGAGGCTGCAGAAGGATTGAGGTTTTTCATTTTGCCACACGAACAACGAGCTCTCAAGGACACTATAAGAAGCAAACGGTTTCCAGTGAAGAGACTCAAAACACACTCGCGCTGTTGGAAGTGATGCTTTTTTTCTGCGCTTAGAAACAATATACAACAAGTGTCCTCTTTTGTGGCATCCTCAGCTGTTGTGGTGTACGCCCGAGGGCGAATCGCTTATTTTCTCGCTATCTTTTCCACTATCTTCTTGTATCCTTGTTACCTAAACTACCTTGCTAAAGAACACTTACGATGCCACGGTTGTCGGTAAGATGCGTTCGAGTAAACTTGTTTCATCTTCCATCCAGGTAGATAAACCCGACCACGGTTCACAACCTCCCACAAGGTGAACCCTTGAACAGGGCAAGGTCTGTGCTTCTTCCTGTCGTCTAATACGCGCGTCATATGTTGCCCTTTTTCGCAAGGATGCACCGTCTACCGTACCATCGATTGTTCTTACACCAAATCTGTTCCTTAGTGCTACTACGCCCCGCTCGAATCGAACCATTATCATGCAGCCCACTGCGACTACACATATTGCCCTACATTACATATAGCCGCCAGGAAGACGCGCGCGCTTGGAAGGTTTTGTGCCATCTCGACCATTACGCATTACGGGATGTTTTGGGATCTTTGGGGTGGCTCGCCGCCTCTCGCTCACACACCCTCGTGGCTTGATGTATCGTGGCTGTCTGTTGGTCTGGCGTGAAATATGATAACAATTTGCAAGTCGTCCCCGAGACGACACGTGCGTCTTCCACCGAATGATGTAGACGGGGAAAGTGCTGGTTGATGGGTGGTTGTTGCCACCCGGAAGAGTGGACGGAGCAATCGGAACCAAAAGCAAGATGTCAATTTTTTTTTTTTCGCTCTCTCTTTCTTGTAACTTTTTGCCATGTTTGGTGGATGTCACCATTGACCCGGTACGAAAATGGTTGGCCCCAATGGTGTACCATCATCTGTACATCTAATAAAGATTGTCCTGATTCTTCGGGTGATTGTTTTGGGATGGACCAAAGAAAAAGTGAGTAATTTATGTCAACTGTAGAAGAAAAAGACACAAGCGTGTTTTGTGTCAAGGTTTGGTATTTGGGTAGATTTTCGGTATCTTCATCCAGATAAAGCTATTGATCTATTTATGCGCTTATTATTGATCAAAATATAAATCAAAATGAGTCAAACTTGTACAAAAAATATTTACATCATATGAAGAGGTGCTTTAAACCAAGCTTTATAGAACTTTAATAGTTTAAATCTCAAAATGAATGAGAATACGTGTGCTATAAAACTGGTCAAAAGCGATCTTTAATATAATTAAAAAAAAACTCAGCTCATCTTGAAGTGGAGTCTTAGAACAGATGCTTAGAAAGAGGTATAAAACAGTTCTAAAATATTTTTTTAATATTAAAAACCAAAGAAAAAATACAGTTCTTCATCGAGTGTCGTCTCAGAATAGTTAAATATGCGTAGAAGTGTAATATAATAGTCTTGAATGTGCTATAAAACTAGAACAAAACGATCTTTAACGTTATCCAATAAATAGAGTTATCAGCTTTACTTGATACAATAAATTAGTGTACATTTTGATGCTATAAAACTTTAGTTCCTTTAATAACCAATAGCGTCTAATGCAAACCCAGTTTATAGTGACTAATGCTGTTAACATCTGATCCATCTAGGTCACGAGCTCCAATTTCACCATCCAGTACACACCGTGCTCAGTATTGTTTATTTTAAGCGCTACCTGAAACAACAAGACTGCCCTCACACTTGATGACGAGTTTTAAGGCGACTACTAACATCACAAGCACCCTCCCCAAATATAGCATATTACTGGTTCGTGTTTAATGTTGTGTTCCCCCGAAAGTTGGTCTGAATCATGCCTTTTCGGGTCGTAGTCCAGTAGGTGATAATTGAGCGCAGTTTAACATGCTTTCCAAGTCTCTAGTGTTGGCAGCGATACGTTAACATTGAAGCGATTTTTAGGGCGTTCGAGCTGTGATATCATACGCGACTTTTGTCAGGTACTTTGCTGATGCAATAGTGACCCATCGTGCAGAGAGATTATCATGCTTGTTTTGGATGGTCAGTTGAATGGAGTCTACAGTCTAGCGCAGTGCGTAGTGTAAGGGGATTGCCAACCGTACGGGTGCTCTTATCTTATCTTACCCCGTTTTGGTGTGGTTTTTCGGGGGGGTTATATTTGCGCTAGCAAATCACTTTTGGAACAAGCCAGGAGTTTCTTAGCAATCTGCTTTTCTGGTCGCACCTTTTATGGATGATTCTTTTACACCGATATCCGATTCTGGAACTGAAGGCCTTCTTTCCATTTCATTAAACGTTACTCACTGCTGGTGCTGCAATGCAATAACGATGTAAAAATCAATATTGAACAACTGAAGGACGAGCAGATAGTTAAATACAAAGCGGCATTCAGCATAATGAGCTTCGTTTAATCAAACAGGTTGCCCTCTCTCGAAAGCTTTAAAGAATGGTCGGCCCCCTACCGGATATATAAACTCGCGGCACAAATTCACTTCGCTTCTGTCTAACTTCATTAGTGGCGATGGAAAAAGAGAGAGAGACATTTATTTCGAATTAAATATCAACGTGGCTCGTCAGGCTCTGCGTTGTCCTGAGCGTTGTAGCTTCCGCTTGCCGTCTTGTTGTTTTCACAACAGACTAAGGATCATTAAAACTGCTTTCAAATCGAATCGTAAAACGGTTTCCACCGTAGTTACTGCGAGCACAAATTAGAACGACGTCGAGAGAGAAAATGTCCGTACGACTGGGGAGTCCTTGAAAGTGTAATTAATTTTCCACCGATTCTGTTTTGTTCAAATGTGCCCATGTTCGAGCGCTAGCTCTAAACGATTCCGTTAAACGACGGTGTAGAATGTGATCTAGAAACGGAAACGACAATTCATGTCATATTGTTTGTATTTCCACGAATCTTTCGGACGGAAAAAGTGTCGAGTCACGGTCGCGCTAAGTGAGAACTCTTAATGTACAACTTAACACCTCGCTGCTCACGAGCAGATGGTTGTCGTGCACCATGCTCAACTGGCTCAGTTTGACGTCACGCTTGCGCATGGTGGTAAAGCTGACGAAATAATAATGTTATGACGCACAGGATCGTGCCTTACGATTTCGTCACTAATTTTTGTCTGCAATTTTCCCCGCTCGTTACAGGTCGTCGGCAACAAGCACAACACCCTGATCTACGACATCCTAGGTCCGAAGGTGAGCAAACTCCAGTCACAAACATCGACGACATCGGCCTCCTCGACGTCATCGCTGAACGAGCTGAACTTCACGTCATCCGTCCAGCAGACGCAACAGTCGCACAATGGCGCTACGATGATCCCACCGCACCAGCAACAGCAGATCGCATTGTTCGTCTGCATTGCGGGCGACAGCTCGTCCCGATCGCGGTATCAGTTCTACATCGACGATACGTTCCGGTAGGTGGAAGGAGCGAACAGGAGGAGCGAAATTCCAGATGTGGCGTTAAAGTCTAATGAAAGGTTTCCCATTGTAGGTACGTACTCGGACACCTGGTGACGGCGTTCGAGCTGTACGAGGAGAAGCGTGTTCGTGATCAGTGCCAAAATTTGCTCCAAGTGGCCCGCCGGTTGCTGGGAAAGATAGGTAAGTGTTACGAGATGCTAATTTGGAGACTTGGAAGCCGTACCGAAATAGATACACAGCAACAACATTAATAGATCGATGGAAAATTCCACCTGTGAAGGTCCCTGGCCAAGCCATGTCATGTCATCATATTAGCACACTATTTACGTACTCTCGAAACTGAATGTCCACCGTGCTCGTATGCCTTTTCGTACCTTCCATCCATTCCTTTATAGCTTTAAATTTTATTCAAATAACGCGCTATTCTAAACCGTCTGCAATAAAAGCACGGCCACTTGTCAACAGCAATTATCTTATCGAACCCCTCCAGCCTACACAAAACGCGAAACAGAAGAAGAAGAAAAAAAAATCAATCAATCTCCCTCACCAATTTCCAACGCATGATTCCGGCTCGCGAGCCCTATCGGTCCGTCCGCATCTTTTCTGGCTCGAGTGGTTGTCGTCGGCCCTGGAAACATATGCTATTGATCATTTGATAACGATTTACACCGTGTTTCCAGGATTTAATGGAAGCGTGCACCGTGTTTACCTTGCAATCAGATGCTCGGCTAGGCGGCAGCACTGGAAACCCATCACGGGAATGCGTGATTAGCTGGCATTAAGCCGATCACTCGAATCGATGATCGTTTATTTGAGGCGGGCTGATATTAATAGTTGGGTGAACCATTAATGAGACGCGTCTAATTTTGTCAAGACTGTGTCTGAAAAGATGGGGGAAGGAATAATTAATCTACCCACACACACACACACACAGGCGCGAGCGACAAATTGATGTCTTTTAATAAAAGCTTTCGTGTGTTAATTTCGACAGCTTTCATCGACATTCACATGAAACCATGATTTAGCCTTTAACCACACGAATTCCTACGGGTTACCTAGGTGTTTCAAAACGAGTTTCGTTTTAAATTAAACGCAGCTATTTCGATCCTTGTTGCTTCGTGGAGATATATTCCCGATTCCAGAGAGGAAAAGCAAGATGAGGATTTTTTGGAACCGTAGCACAGTTGGCCTCGTCTGAAATGGGACTCCTGGAAATATAATCATCAAGAGGAGTCAGATCCATAGCAGACTCAGTTGCCAGCATCAAGCGACCGGCATCAAATCCCATCCGGTATGGCAAGTCAAGAAATCCTGTAATGGTAGGCCAAGGCAGACCTCACACATCAGCCAAATTTAAAGCTGTTCCATTGCCGGCACGAACAACTGTAACAACAGCAGAAGAAGGAAACAGCGCCAGCAATCGCTCATTAATGCTAAACAAATTATCCCAAATGTCAAGTGTCAATCTTGTCACCATTGTCAACATCTCGCTGCTTAGTGGGAATAAACCTTTCTTTTCTACTTGCCTTCACACTTCACTTCCCAGCACCAAAGCCCAATGGCGCCAGTCGTCGGCAGGTACACTGGTCCGCTAAGGAGACGTCAAATTGAATTCCCAGTTAAAACGTCATCGCTAATGAGGCTTGATGAGGCACGGTTTTTGAGCTTGGCACGGAACGCGGGACAGCTGCTGATGACGCTTCTTCTTAGCAATTAGGCACGTTTCGTGCCAATGTTGATCGTACAAGCGCGATTCGAATCTGCCACGAAGTAGTAGTTGGGTGTGTTTGTGCACTGCGTCCGTTTATCGTACGCCGGCAATCGTCGTCATTAAGTCTACTCGTTAAGCATTCTTCGCTCGGTTGAAGGTTGGGTACGTCGGAATCTCGCACACTTGCTTATCATACTTATAATACCTGTTATTGCATCGCCACTGTCAGGTGGTCCGCTGGGGAAGTGCGTTTGTGTGGACTCGCAACAAAAGCACGAGAGTTTCGGATGGTTATCTAATCGTACTAGGTGCGCTTTTGAGGTGTATTTCATCGTGCACAGTACGCGTTTCTTTTGCGCCTTCCGGCCTTCATCAAGATATTGCAGATAATTCCTCCTGAAACGGTCCTTCAAAGAAAGGAAGTCTGATAGCGGAGACGTACATGCATCGTGGCACACCATAAGGAATTTTCTTACGCCGTGCAATTGTGTGCGTGTGTGATTACTAGAGTGCTAAAGACGCCCCATATGGTTGTGCTTACATGTGAGAGATTTAGTGGTAGCGCCACCCTTACCAGTACGAAGCGGTGTTAGAAGAATGGGAGCAACCGCGAGAGTAGCAACGATTCATTTGCATACGCGAACTAATTCAATTCGATTTAATTAACAATCGGAACCGCGTCGCCGCAGTGCGATGCGATAGAAAATGGTTTGTTGTCGGTTTGACGGGGGTTGATGGTTTAGGTTCGTTCGATCGTTTTAAGTGGACGGGGCGGAAGGAAGGAGAACGAAGATAGGAGCTTAGTTTTATCACTGGTACGACATAGCTTATGCCGTTTCGCTTGACTAAATGGCGTTCAAGAAATGGTCTTGCGTGTGAGAAAGAGAAACTAGGGTTCAACTGTTTCTACAAAGTAAAGACATTTCTGTTATTGCGGTAGAATGGAATGAATTTATTAAGCTGTTAGTATGAAGTACGTAGAATATACTAAGAGATGCTCAAGGCAATCGCACTTTAATGGATTTAATGTTAGATCAGCAGAAATTGCAAGTTAGTCTTACGTTAGTCTTATGAGATGCATTTTCAAGTCAACTGTCAATTTTGACAGATGATTTTACTAATACTAATAAGTCAAAGTAGATTGATACAGTTGCTATTAGTGTTAAATTTAAATCAGTATAAATTTGTATTTGTCTTCACTAAATAATTTTATTAACATTAGTATAACTGATCTGTTAAGATTTACTTATGTGAACTTTCCCACTAATAGTATAATTAAAATTTCAAAAATTGTATGTACATCCCTTAAATTTTGGAATTTGTTTGTCTCAAATTTATGACTTTCTAATGCACATGTTTTTTTGTTGACAGCTGTCATTTTTGTTAGATTGTTTTACTTAATATCTCTGATCAGAATAACTTTTAAGTAGATACACTCCTTTCCTTAAATTCAATTCTTACTTAAACTCCTCAGTTGTTTTGCAATTCGTGTTCCATTTATTTGTCCATTTAAGTAAATTTGACAGCAGGAAAACAAACAAAATAGTATAACCCATATAAACTCCCTGCTCGAACGCTTCAAATGCAACCTCAACTAACACAAAACCATTCAACGGAGCATAACAACAACTAATTTTAATGAAATTGCATAAACTTCCCCCGTGACAAGAACCACCGTCCCTGACGATAACTTTTCAATCAATTTGAACATAGCACGGGCGCAGTAGTAACCTTACCTACCTAGTACCACAACCTCCATCGCACACTTAACACGACCGTTCGGCTCGCCTAACTTAATTTCCTATCGCTACCGTTTGGCGAGCCGCGTAATTCGAAGACAATGAACCGTGCGGTTAATTACTTACCTAACCTAGGCTGCAAAACCGAATCGAATCAACCGCTCCTTTCATGGCGGGTGGCTAGATGATGACGGTGATGATGAACACTATTTTGATGGATCATAAAGCCGCACCAGTATGGGGTTGGAGGAGGACGGGTTGAGAAGGGGCGTTAGATTGGGCGTTCTAGGTGTACAGAACAATGGCACGCTCATATCATACACTACTGGTTTGCCACCTGTCGGCCGGAAAGCGGGTGAGCACAATGGGACACCGTATGAATTATGGTCGAGGTCAGTCGGCCGGTCGGTGTGATGTGCAAAAGCAGCGAGTTATGTCTTTTGTTTGTTTTTGCTCGCTTTGTACCCTAACATGGTAAATTAACGTTTTATCAGTGCAGTTTTGTACGGTTTTGGAATGTGATGGGTCGCGAGTTGAGCGTCCCTTCATGTTCGTTTTGGAACAAAAAAAAACATCCTGATGAGTTTTCGGATGACTTCGTTTTATAGAAAAATGCAATTTGCTCAGGAAACTGCACAACATGCATTCCGGTTTCAAATCAGAATACTAAAATCAACACCGGATTCCCTCAGCTGTGTTTGTACTTTTTTTTTCAAAAATAAATAAATATAAAAACCTAAAAAAAACAATCACATTTATGATGCGATCCAGCAAATTTAGCGTCTCGTCCGGCTGCATGTGTGTTCATCAGAACGTGTTCCACCGGTAGCAGTCATGAGCAGTCAGGGGTTTATGGCCGATTGCAGCCGCTCGCTACCGGATGTGTCGCTGTTTACCCGGTAGAAAAAAAAGTTTATTTTATGTTTGCTCAACAATTCGTGCTAGAGGGAATTTATATGCTTTGCTGGGTGTGTGTGTGTGTGTTTTTTTTTGCTGGTGGATTGATATATATCACGTACTGCACGTGCACCGGCAATACTAGACTGATTGCATTTTTTTGCCTCGTGATTTGTTTGACTAAAGAGAGTGAAAGAGGGAGCGAAACCTTTGAAATCTCAAATATGACGTATGCAAAAACATGAGCCTTTGTCTCGGGTGGCAGCATCTCGAGTGAAGCTTTATGATCGGAAAGCGAAATCTATCTTGGCGGATCGATATTGACGGTGCAGTTGAAATGGTTCAGTATAATGTTACCTAGAAGAAAGGTTTGTCTATATTTAGTATTTTTAATCATTTGTATTACAACGACCTGTCTAGATCTGTCTGCAATTGAATTAAACTAAATTAGACATTTCAATTAAATTTAAACAGCGCTTCAACAAGGCTTAAACTGAGCTCACCAGATAAACGAGATAATTGCCCCCTGATGACTACTAACCAACAGGCGCAGTCTAATAGGCTTTTGCCTCGTGATTTGTTTGACTAAAGAGAGTGAAAGAGGGAGCGAAACCTTTGAAATCTCAAATATGACGTATGCAAAAACATGAGCCTTTGTCTCGGGTGGCAGCATCTCGAGTGAAGCTTTATGATCGGAAAGCGAAATCTATCTTGGCGGATCGATATTGACGGTGCAGTTGAAATGGTTCAGTATAATGTTACCTAGAAGAAAGGTTTGTCTATATTTAGTATTTTTAATCATTTGTATTACAACGACCTGTCTAGATCTGTCTGCAATTGAATTAAACTAAATTAGACATTTCAATTAAATTTAAACAGCGCTTCAACAAGGCTTAAACTGAGCTCACCAGATAAACGAGATAATTGCCCCCTGATGACTACTAACCAACAGGCGCAGTCTAATAGGCGTAGTTCTTCCATTATCGTTCCCTCTACATCAAAGTCAACGTATGTGGTTGTGTGTCGGATAAATTTATGACTTATAATAGAACAACTTAACTGACGCCGGTCAGTAATGATGTTGGTATTTAAACAGCAGAACCGGGTATAGAATCTTATATAGAACGACAATTGATACTGAATATGACCAATAGGACTGACAGTTCACCTAAGGGTATATTAGGTCAAGAAGCAAAAATTACAGTCGGAGACCTCTTGAGGATTGAAACACTGAACAAGAAGAATTGCTTCCTGTCCAATATCGAGAATTAAAGTTTTAAAGTCAAACTAGAAGCTAGTTTAGTACTATATGTAGAACCAAATTCCAATCGGGAAGTTTAAGGTCATAAAGTCCACCTTTTGCTTCACCTTATCAATAGTGTGCGCGTGTGTGGAAGCACTTTGATTGAGGATGAAAGCATCGGAAACAACTTTTGCTCGTACGCTATCTGTTATTCTGAACATGCTGGTAGAAACAGCTTCACAACTTCGCAACAGAAAATGGGAAACTTCTCCCAAATCTTTCGAGATGCTTTGATATTTGAGCCACAAAAAATAACCTTTTATCATGGTCAACTTGTACGCGTCTCGCTTTTGTAACAGGAGCTCGAAACAATAGGATCGTACGTGATCGATGTCTGGCTGTAGAAATGGTGGTTAAACAATTTTTCACTTAACGCACTGTTTCCGGTACTGTACCCCATCCCATCCCGGCCAGCGTTCAAATATTAAAGCAAACGAGGGCCCAACAAATAAATAAAACAAATCCAAACATTCCTTCCGCCGACCTCGAGGGCAACCGAGCCAATGCGTAAGTTACGGATGGAGAAAAAGTTTTCGTTCAGATTTCTTTTTATTGGAATCATTTTTCAAACTTTCCAGAACCGGAAGAAAATTGTTTTAACCCAGCACGGCAATCCGGCGAGAGCTATTGTTGGCGTACAAACTGGCCGTGTTGCGTGGCAGTGTTTGGTGAAGAGTTTCCTTTTCGATGGTACACCGCTGGGATGGTAAACGATCTATTTTAGCTTCCACTACTACTGCTGCTTCTCTGTTGCCTAGTGGCCGGTATAGTTTGCTGCAGGTTTTCCCGCAACTGCACATCGGACCTCCCGCATGTTTCGCATCGTAAATCACTTTCATCGAGACAAACGAAAGTTTTGTGGAGTAGAGAGGAGAAGCCAGAAAGAGAAACAACGCTATCATTTGCAAGGCTAAACCGGGCACAATTGTGTAGTGGAATGGCACTGCTGGTACACGATGGCACGTAATATAGAGAACGGGGGATTGTAGCATTTTTTCTCCCACGAACTTACGGGAACTAGTTTCTTTTTCAAAGTGGTTTAAAAAGTGGTTTGTTTGCTGACATAAATAAATAGGAGCTTGAGATGTGAGATTTTTGTGCAGTTCTGGTGTCAGAGAAGTTTTTACTGTTGTAATGTTAGCATGCTAAATAAATATGACTCAAGCGCCCGCATGCATGCAGTTTCTGTTTAAAAAATAACAAAAGACTCTTATCAATGTTTGAGAGTAAGATAAGCGTTTGAGGTCTATCAGCTTGAGCTGTCTTGTTGTGGGACTTATTGTAGAGCTACTTCAAATGGGTCTCTGCCGATCATGATAAATATGTGAAAAATAAACATGGAAACCTAGTTCTGCAGAAAAGTCTACATAAGCACGATCGATTGTATCAGCGTTATGATCACTTTCGGCTCTGAGAGACTGGATGAAGCCTTCTCAAGATCTTTAGGAAGCTTAAAAAGTTCGTCGAGTCTTCAGTATAAGAATTTTGTTGATTGACGTATCGATTTGTCAGGAGCATCAATCATTTCATCGCTGGCCTAGGAACCTTTAAGCCCTTGCTTAGAAGCGCTGTCCATGTCTGTTCATTCTATTCAGCAGAATAGTCATCTGCTCCACATTGAGATCTCTCGCTCTGTGTAGTTCTCACATGTCGTCAGACGTTGGAACTCACCAGACTCTAACGGGCTGATCATTTTCGTCCGTAAAGACATTAGAGGCTTGTAGCACAAAACTCGAATTCTACTATTATTCTCTTGGGAATACTTTTCATCCTATTGAAATCCTAAACGCTGCATAATAAACATTAATTGCCAACCATCCATTCCTTTGCACATAAAAATGAATGTACACTATTACGATTATTGTATGAATTTTCTTGACTTCTTGTAAATAATAAAGCTGTTTCAATAAAACACAACTCACAAGCACAATATTGAATCCATTCATTTTAACGACGTAATCCAACGATGCTATAAAGGCTACTTGTGTAATCCTTTCGCCATAACTCCATCGCACATTACGTCGCAAAGAAAGCCATTGTAATAATTAATATCAACGTCCCAGCACGATCAACAACAAACCAATTGCAAGGACAATTTCCACAACTGCTGTTGGCTGGCATCGCTTCCCAAGGGTGGCTTCTTCCAACCGCGTCCCATCATCGTCGATATTTATTATGAAACCCGAAAATGCAAACTGAATCGCCGAATGGCCTAATAATGAAGGCCGGCAATGAAGTCAGCTGTGTGCGCTGTGCTACGTTATGACAGCGTGTCGAAAACTCGATCGAAAGTGCAATTAAATGGTGAGCTCTGTTGTGTCTGCAGGCCAAACCAAAAGCCCCGTTCCATCTTCGAATCGAAGCTCATAAATTTAATTGACTCAGCACAAAATACAAATCCATTACGGACGTGCGCGCGCGTTTGTATCTGTGTGTGTGTGTTGGGACCATTTTTCATTAATTGCCAACCATCCATTCCTTTGCACATAAAAATGAATGTACACTATTACGATTATTGTATGAATTTTCTTGACTTCTTGTAAATAATAAAGCTGTTTCAATAAAACACAACTCACAAGCACAATATTGAATCCATTCATTTTAACGACGTATTCCAACGATGCTATAAAGGCTGCTTGTGTAATCCTTTCGCCATAACTCCATCGCACATTACGTCGCAAAGAAAGCCATTGTAATAATTAATATCAACGTCCCAGCACGATCAACAACAAACCAATTGCAAGGACAATTTCCACAACTGCTGTTGGCTGGCATCGCTTCCCAAGGGTGGCTTCTTCCAACCGCGTCCCATCATCGTCGATATTTATTATGAAACCCGAAAATGCAAACTGAATCGCCGAATGGCCTAATAATGAAGGCCGGCAATGAAGTCAGCTGTGTGCGCTGTGCTACGTTATGACAGCGTGTCGAAAACTCGATCGAAAGTGCAATTAAATGGTGAGCTCTGTTGTGTCTGCAGGCCAAACCAAAAGCCCCGTTCCATCTTCGAATCGAAGCTCATAAATTTAATTGACTCAGCACAAAATACAAATCCATTACGGACGTGCGCGCGCGTTTGTATCTGTGTGTGTGTGTTGGGACCATTTTTACGTTCCCAAGGCGAACTGCCGCGGTCCTTCCATCAACTCGACCCAAGCTCCCAAGCTCAGTGTTTGTGTGAATGCTTTTTTTCTCCACATTTTCCTTTTTCCGGAAAACGCTTTTAATGACCACCAGCGCGATGAGCGCATGGGTTCCCCGGGCGTATAATCCTTCATCCTTTTGTGATCCCTTTACCGAGTTGATGTGTCATACAGAACTGGGCGACTTTGTTGGCACTTAATAAATGAGCTTACAAATTTGTCACCATGTGTCATGTTCTGTATGTTTGTGCGTGTTTTTGTTTACGATTTTCTCGACCAAAGGCAAGCATTTGCTTACTGCACTGGACCAGGGCGGTTGGTACGTTATTTTATTTAATTTCTGTCTCGGTTTTTGTGCTTCGGGGCGCACCACCGGAAGGGCTCACGTCTTAAATCGCGTCCAGCAATTCGTCCAGCGTTTGCTGCCACAGCATGTGGCGACTTGCTATGCGTGCCGCTAGTACATGTGCCGTTGTGATAAATTGTGATTTATTTTTACGATTATTTCTCGCAATAATAATAAATTGTGCTCCATTTTCATTTGACGCAAGTTTGGTTGCTGTTGGTGCTAGGCCAAAGCGGGTCGCACATTTGGGGTCTGCCCGAAAGATTCGTTTCCGGACTCTGCTTACGATTTGTTTATCTGTCTGTCTGTCTGTCTGTCTGTCTGCCTGGCTGCATATCAATGTCTCTATAGCGTTGAGTCTTTCGTTCATGCTCGCTGGATTGCTGGACACAGATAGGCAGAGAGCTCTAATGTTTGGCATTCGATTTATTAATTTATGGGCTCGAATTTGCAGGCACAAATTTAGATCGCATCGATTGAGCTATATTGGGATGTGTGCTGCTGGTGTCTCACTAAGAAGCTCTACCCATCATCATTACTTTGGGACATCTTTATTATGCACAAGGACTTCTCCATTTACTCAATTGATTGAATGACCATCTTCAAATGAAATGCTTTGAAACACTTTAAACTTAAAGACTTGCAGCAACAGAATCCCTCTACCTGATGCCTGATGCCAGAGATCGATCACAACATCCATCATGCACGAGAGAGAGAGAGAGAGCATGCTTCCTTGTGGTTCTCCGTTCACCCGGTCGACTTCGAGCTGAAGAGGTTGGTTTAGATCTTGGAGAGCGTAAATAAACAAAACGTTACCCTACCAATTGACACCTACCCGCCGCATCGTTATTGGGTAGCTTGGCCGTTTGAATGCTGGTACTGTTGCTGTTGATGCTTTCTAGTGGAAGCCGCATTGGAAGTAGAGTAAGGTGAGGTACGCACTTCCAATTCCGTTCGACACACTCGAACACCCGCTTGGGCAAATGTTTTATCAGCTGCCTTACCTTCGTTTCCCTTCCCTCTCGCTTCTACTTCGCACACCCCGGGTAGTTACATACTTTCATCTTCCGGACAGTGGCAGTGGACTTTATTTTGGTCAACATGGTTGTGTTGTTATTGGGGCTGAAAGATGGGAAGTAAAAAACAGATTTCGTTGCGTGTTGCGTGGTTTCTGTGTTCCATTTCGATTTTAACTGTCGATTAGCAGCCGCGAAGCAGCAGTGGATGCAATATGTATGTGATCTATGTGTATATTTTGTTTTCTTGGGAAATTGTTTTGTTTGATGTTTGTTCACGTTTCGTTTGTGTTTGTTACTTAGAAATGTTGTGTATGTTATTTTTTACTGGAGTAAGTGTTAATCTTTAGTATTTAAAAGTGGCATTACCTTTAGCACCAGGTGATCCGGTGGAATAGGTGGTACTGGCGCTGGTTTTCACACGGCAGTACCGGAATTCGTATCTCATATGGATCGTGCCTCCCTAGTGAGTGCTTCAACTATCCATAAGTCTAGTAAACCATGAAGAGAGCGTGTTTCTGGGGTTTGTCTGGTTAATTTTCAATCCGAAGATGCCTGCCTGCACGATCATGTGGTAAAATTAAGCTACATAGAAGAACCTTAAACCAAACATGTCTATGTCATCAACGATCTTACACTCTACTGCCAGTTTGAAGTGCATCTCTGTGACGCCGACCGTTTTACTGAAAAACACGACTTGCAGGTAATGCGTCCGGAGTCTTCGGCTGAGAAATATTGTCTAAAATTATTAGATCGTAATTTATCTGAAAATATTAGGGTGCAATTTATACGGCAGTGAGTAAATAGGATCAGTAAACAAACCGTTTGTTTAAACATTAAAAATATTGTAGCATAAGACCAGCTAATCGTAATCAGATAAAGGTTTGATTGGCTTATTTTGATCTTAAAACGTTCAGAATTAAAGAAAGGAATGAAACAGATTGTTGTACCAATTTTACAAATGCATCTGAAACATTATCAGCCTAAAAGTATGCAATTAGCATGCTTCATGTTAAACACGTGCAAATGCAAAGCTTTTCTTGCTGCTTAAAGACAAACCCACCGGCGCTTTTTGTTACAAAATCGCTTTAACAACTTTGCGCACTTGTTGTAAAACAACAGCCACACCTAATTGCTTTCCCAAACCCCACAATCTACCCCCTCACTCATCGCTCCCACCCACCACCGAACGGCACAATGCTAACAATGTAGCAACAAACTTCGCGGTAGTAAACTTTTCCTTCTATCACTTTTTCTTATGACCTCATATTTGGTGCTTATTTTCACTCACTCACACTACCCACTTTCGGGTTTCGGGGTGGTATTCTGGCATTCGTTTCAGGAAGTCAGCACCAAACACTCATCGACCGCGCGCGTTTTCCTTTGCCCTTAACGATGTCATCATAGCAAAAATTGTTTTAAATGCATCCGAGTCTCCAGCTATATACATATATTCGGCTGCAAACGATTGTTTGCCGCAACATTATGCTGTTTTAAACATCACTAAAGTTGTAGCCATCAAGCAAACGAACGCGCCACGCCACACACGTGTTCATAATCAGGATAATAGCGACAGAACGGTTGTAGCAAAAGGAAGAAGTGAGCACAAAAAAGAAACAAGTGGTAGCTGCTCACTCACAAACGGGCAGCCTTTTGTATAGCGGGCATGGCGGGCAAACCAAACCCAACCAACCGATCCCACACCCTTCACTCCCTCTTCCGACCCTGAGGTTTTGTGCTAAAAAGCATCCATCGGGGTGTGTGTTTGTATTTCATCACCGACACCCGACGCTGCTTTACGACCCCAATGGCACAATGTAACACAACAAACGGGGAGGGAATCTCAACAATGGAGCATTGTTGCAATGTTGCTCCTAACCGTAGACACACAAACCGGGGTCGGATAATATGGCAGCGTGTCGGAAGCGTGTGGCACATAAAAGGTAGCGCTGCTTCCGTACATCCTGTCTAGTTCCTGTTACTCCATCTCTCTCTCTCTCTCCCTTTCCTCAATACTCGTTCCATTCTTCATCCAATGTTCACCTGCCCTGGCTGGCTGGCTGGCTGGCTTTGAAGCGCAGCGAATAAAAATCTCTAAAGCGATCACGATCGAGCTTATTGCTAAAATGATTAGTTTCTCTATTATAATTCTTGTGCTTTATGTGCATTTTCTTTCATTCAACCTCAACATTTGCTACCAACTTCCGGGAAATTGCTTTCAGGTAGCGCTGGACTTTATGAGCCGATATAAAAACCGGGCAGGCAATTGGCCAGGAAAGATGGATTTATGATGGGGACCACAGTCCTGTGAGGAATAGCGACCTCTTTATACTATGATACTGGCCTTAGGTGATTCTTTTCAAATGCAAAAAAATCATTTTAAACTAATAATGCATTTTTGCTCCTTTCTTTCCTTTTTGATATCTTTTATGCAATATCAATCAACGAGCTGCTGCTTGTTGGAAGTACAGCAAGATAATCCATTTCACCTACCAGCCCCATAAAAGTTCATCTTCGTTCCAAGAAACACTCTATCATTATGAAGTAAAGCTTCTTTAAAAGGAAATTTTAATTAAAAAGCTAAACGATTAAGAGCAAACAACTGGCAATGGGAGGACAAAAGAAGGGAAAAACACACGCAAGATTAATATTCATAGCATCTTATCTAAAGTAACTCTTTCTACACGCATCCTTCAGCCGACCATGTCGCTACAAGACGCAATTTAATTAACCTTTACCTTCGCCGAGTGGCTTTCGTGTCTAACTGTGTCCATTCGGTGGAGACATATTTAACTATTTCTTCGTACACAAGCACCACCGTACACCAAATACCAAGCTTCATCAGTGTACGCAGTAGTTGTTTAATGCAAAGTTAACGCTTTTCTTCTGCTTTTTTCCACCTGCAGGTGATCTGGGACAGCTGCTGCGGGGCGTAATGACGGAGGCAAAGGAACTGGCGGCCGCAGAACGATGCTCTCTATTTCTGCTCGACAAGCATACCGGCGAACTGGTTTCGAAGGTTTTCGATGGCAATGAGGTAAAACCGTTCGGAAAATAATGAAACTAGTTAAAGTTAGCAATAGTGAGCCCTCCGAACGTGTCTAATGGCAGTAATAAGTACATTCGTATCGATAAACCCATTTCGTTTAATGTGAATGTGCACGTTTGATGAAATATTGTAAAGCACCAGGCAGGACTAATTCGGCAAAGCTTTCGCAAAATAGATTGTTCAAACGCTAATGATTCCGGGGAACGTTTTGGGTTTTAATTTATGGTTGCAGCGATTTGATTGCCGTTACGCACCATTTGCGCCCGATCAAGCGTTCTGTTTAATCTGTAAATTATAAGCGAAAGCTTAAAATTATGCTTACATTTGTTGGAAGCGGCATTTGCAGCGGAGCCATTTAATTAAATGCTTTGCATGCTAACAGCTTAGAAAGGACAAATATTTTGCTGGTTTATTTGATGAGCTTTTAGCATGAAACTCGTGGTCGATTCATTTATTGTTAGAAATATAATTTATTTAGTTGATCGAACTGGAATAGCATTATGTGAGCTTAAATGAGGGATCGGTTATAGTTAATTTGCAATGACTATGTTAAGTACGGAGCAAATAAGACATAAATTAAATAGAAAATTAATTTGTTTGGTGAGACTTAACCGAGATAGTTTAATAGGAACTATAAATAGGGAGTAAAACGGCTGCTATAAAATTTGTTTTATAGTTGAGTTTCCAACGCAGCTCTTTTTAGATTAAAAATTCACATAAACGCACAGGATTAAAGCTACTCTAAGCTCCCCAAAAGTATTAGCGAGACCATTCTCAGCATGAAATGAAAAGAGAAGCCCAGTACGAATAGTTATGGCGATGTGATAAAATAAATCCTCCCGCTTTATAGCGCAGGTAGCAAAAAAGAATGGCTGACAAGTTTAATTTTGGAGCACTGATCTGTTGTTCCGCCCTTTTGTCTGGTCTGGTTTGATCGATACGGGAAAACCACCACCGTAAAATGGCGTCCATCAAACACGAATGCCGCCACGTACGCAATGATAGTAAAAGCACAACAGAGAAAAAAAAACAAAACAAACTAAACCATCCCGTTTCATTGTTTTCCAACCCTGGACAGGCCTCGAAGGAGATACGCATCGAGAGTGGCAAAGGGATCGCTGGGTACGTCGCACAAACTGGTAAACTGCTAAACATCCGCAACGCATACCAACATCCACTGTTCTACAAAGGGGTGGACGAGTCGACCGGCTTCAAAACGAGGTAAGCATCCTTATTCTAGGCAGACCGAGTCAGCAACACACACACACACACACACTGCGAAATAAAAGCAACCACAGATAGTAAGCACTTTTGCGATGCGGATGCGAACGAGACGTCGAAGGATTTGTGCTCTCAGGGTTGTCTATTTTCTGCTTGGAGGCAAGAAAAAAATCCTCCCCACAGCACACGGCACGACGTTGAGCCCGGTCTGTGAAAGTCACTCGGGAGGGGAAAAAAAGGGGCAAATCACAGCAGCAACGTGCGATTTCTGGCAAACGAACGGCAAAAGTTGTTTCTGTGGAGATGGAGATTGAAGTGTTCATTGAATGCAAATCATGTTTTCTCGTCCTGTGCTTGTGTGCTCGAGGCAGACGAGGTAGCACTGTTTGTTTAAAGAAACAAGCTGTTCAGTTAATTTTGATGGATCACTCCAATTTGATGGATCACCACTATCTGTTACTTTGTATCCGTGCTTTCGTTGGCTCGTTCCAACCGGGATTGCTGAATCACGGTTTGGCTAGACAATATTAAAGTGTTATTAAAGAGCTGTTTAGCAGCAGACGCAAAAGTAGAACAAAACCGTATGTGTGATGCTAAAAGAGTTTAAAACAAAATAGAAACGACATGCTCTCGTTCTTAATTAATTTCAAATCACTTTCAAAAGCTCTATCGATGTTTGTGGCACACCGCAACGTGTTTCACCGTTCTCATACAAAGCCGATTAGAGTCTTTCACTTATCAATCAGCCGACGACTGACAAACTTTTCCAATTAGCGCCAACAAGCTGAGCGAACGAAAGGTTTGCTTGTCTGTTCCGTCGGCTGCTTCATATGTGCGCTCGAAATCACATCAAATGGCACTCGGTTCGTTCGTCCACGTGCCGGTAACTTTTGTTCCTCTAATTTCAACTGATGAATTGTGTGTGTACACCGATTTTTGACGTCCCGTTTTAATGTCGCCCATGTTTTTTTGTCTCTATTTGCAGGAACATTCTCTGCTTTCCCATCTGTGACGAGGAAGGCGTTATCGGTGTTGCTCAGCTGTGCAATAAGGTAAGACGATAGGTATTGTGGACAAAATATGAACACTATTGCCACACTTCCGAGTGGTGCTAGCTACCGTTCTGTTAGCTGCTGTATTCTGTGAAACATTAGGCGTCTCCATCGAGATAAAATTCCACTTTATCCAGCTTCAGTCACACAGTGCACAGTGGGCCTGCGCAGTACAAATAGAGGAACATTTTGTTTTTGTATTTTGCTTTATTAAAATGATTCGCGCTTTTGATTAATTTACATGTTGTTTTAAGCACGTCCAACGTCAAATACGCGGGTAAATCGAATTTGGATTGAAAATTGCAATATCTTTGAACTTTAATGTTTAAAGCAATACCAATTCAAATGCAAATGGTGCTTGTTTAAACTCAATGTTTAACGCTCGTCTTTCCTCTATTTGTATACTTTGTTTGCAAAGTGTTGAGGAATCTTGAGATATTCAAATAATTTTCTCAATAGTCATTAATGTCAGCACTACATTTTCACATCCAGAGGGCACCAGTGTATCATACAAAAATTTACCGTACGGTACACGAGACTAAAAGCCAATCTACAATAGATACATCTGTCTGGCCAATAATCGAAAACCTAAAAGCCAATCTACAATAGATACATCTGTCTGGCCAATAATCGAAAACTTCTTTCATAAAACCCAAGCCTCTCTTCAAAGATTTAGTAAAACTGTCTGTACGACCCTTGTTCACACGAAGCCTAGCATGTTCTGCCCTGTATATAAAACAAACTTGCATGCTGGTTAGAGTTTCAGGAGCATGGTTTGCTTCTTCGTCGGTACAACATTCTTTTTTGCCTAGACATTTCCTAGTACACAGTCATATACGAGAGTCTGCTCTACCGAGAATCTGTAGACAATGCTGCTCAGTATCCTGTACAGTTAGTTCCTCCCGATTTCTTCAGTGTCTATTGTATTTGAGCATAAACAATGCCCTGCATTATTTAACTCTTCCTTGCTAAACTGTGGATCTTAGCTAGAGGGAAATCATTGGTCTAGTGAGTATAAAAACTAGAACATTTATATTTTGTCCATAATGTCCACTCTCTATCCCATCGTGTGCCGGTAGCTTGTAACAATCGATAAGCAAATCTTTCATCCGAGTGCTATAAAATTGCTGACAATCTCACTTAGGACGCAAAAGAAACAACGTCCCTTGCTTTTTTTTCTTGCTTTCCCCTCTTTGTCGCCTCGCCAATGTCAGATTTGCTATGGAATGGTGTGAGCAGAATCCCTTGGGTTGGCAGAAGAATAAGATGATTGATTGATTTAATCGCTCTCCGTCAGCGTCAGCATCGGGCAAGTGTGGTCATCCGATTGGGAAAAGGGAAAAGGGGTCCAAGAAGCGACCAGCGCAGAACACACTATTCGTTCGTATTAATATGCCAATTCCGTTGTTCCTTTCGCTCGAGCTATACCAAGATAAAGGAATAGGAATAGGGAATAGGACAAAAATCCGTCCATCAGGATCAGGTGCACACGCGGTGGTGATTACGCTCTCTGCACTACGGGGAAGGTAAAAAAACACAAGGAAAGCTAAATATAGTTTACCATACGGAGATATTGTAAAAATGTTGGCACTTTCTCGTCGAGAAAAATATATTTGACATTTTTTAATCAGAATTTGAAGAATGTCCACTGTGTCCTAGACATTCTTGGGACATTTTTAGCTTACATTGTTTAGGATGGCAAGGCGAAGCAAGGGAAAACATCATCATCCGACAAAATGGACAAGAAATATCACCAGTTGTACTTGCCATAAATTGATTACCATTAAGATACAAGATTGCAGACAGAAATTGCGTTCCTTCGGTGATGTTTCGTCCGGGACCTAGGCCAGAGCTAGCGGAAATGATTGAAACGATTTGTATTCAGCAGCTGTAATTCAATTTCGCAAGGGGTTACTCTCATGCCGACCGGTTTGGTGGGACGAGATGGTTTATGATTTTTCATACACTTGCTTACCGTGTTCCGCGTGAAGAAGAGTCCTTCCTTCTAATGCTCTTTGGTGCGCCGGAGCTTTTACTACCCTTCGGAATAGGATTTCTATAAACCGTATCGTACCGTACCCAGGGCCAGTTGCTGTTGGAGATCGTTTCGTAGTAGCAACCGGTTTCATCGCTTTTTTCCCCTTAACCTGAACGTAAAGTCGTTCAAAATTGCAAGCTTATAAAAAAAGATCACAACAAAGTTGTTGAACCAAGCTGTGAAGTGTGTGGGTACACAGTTGAAGAAGAAATATTAAGCTTTTTTTCTCCATGTTATTCTTCTTACTCACCCACGACTGGAGGTGGAATTTAATGATCTTATTTCAAGCTTGACACCTGCTCTTTTCTTCACCAAAACATAAATTTTCATACACTTGCTTACCGTGTTCCGCGTGAAGAAGAGTCCTTCCTTCTAATGCTCTTTGGTGCGCCGGAGCTTTTACTACCCTTCGGAATAGGATTTCTATAAACCGTATCGTACCGTACCCAGGGCCAGTTGCTGTTGGAGATCGTTTCGTAGTAGCAACCGGTTCCATCGCTTTTTTCCCCTTAACCTGAACGTAAAGTCGTTCAAAGATGCAAGCTTATAAAAAAAAGATCACAACAAAGTTGTTGAACCAAGCTGTGAAGTGTGTGAGTACACAGTTGAAGAAGAAATATTAAGCTTTTCTTCTCCTTCTTATTCTTCTTACTCACCCACGACTGGAGGTGGAATTTAATGATCTTATTTCAAGCTTGACACCTGCTCTTTTCTTCACCAAAACATAAAAAAGAGCGCATTAATGGTATTTCACACCAAACGCCGATTGGATTGGAATAAGTTCACCGTCGCGCGGATTCGTGGAACTGTCACGCAGATGCTCACTGCGTGGTCTGCCATCAAATGGCACAGGTGTTGTTTGTTATTGTTTCGCAACATTTCTTTTAAATTGCAACTTCACAGACACTGAGCCGAATTGATAAGCACCACACAAACGTGATTAAAGTGAGAAGTGTGAGATAAATTGTGTGAGACACTTGAATAAATCTTCCCATACTGTAAAGCTTCACACACATCCAGCTACATTTAACTTATTCACAAGCTAAATAGCATTGGTGAAGAATATTTATTACCATTGCCAAAACCGATAGAATCATTTACACTCATGCGATGCGGGCAAAGCTCTAAACACGAGTGAACTCTCCACCGAAAAAGTTTATCTCACTTAGCCGGAAGTCGGGAAGTCACCAAGAGTGCACAGAAGGGGGTAGCAGGGATGCAGAGGAAGAAAAAAATAAAACACAAATAATAGTACTTAAAACTTTCTCCACACGCCAATCTACACCACCCTGTCACTGCTGCTTCGGTCTACTGTCGACGTTCCGATGCATGGTGCGTATAAAAGTTTACTGTGCTGCTGCGCCTCATGAAATATTATTCAGTTTTACAGTTCGTAAAAGTTGTCGTCTCCATCGGGTTGTGCGCTTTTTACGAAATCAAATCACAAGTCTTCCGGGTTGTTGCGGGATCGAGAGAGCGGTGAATGAAACTGAGAAAGAAGCGGCACACAGCATTTTATGTGTTGAAAAACATTTGCCAATTTGGTGTGGAAAAGGTTTTAAAGCAGCCTGCATAAGTGGCGTAGATTTATTAAGACATTTTCGGGGACAATTTATGGTATTAAGGCTTTTTTTTGTGGGAGAACGTTGACTATTGTTAGTCTATTCTATTTGAATGATTAATAGATGCAAGCAATTTTATCAACCAAGCTGAGAAGGTATGCAATCCGCTGAACGAAACGCCTAGCATGTATGCAAAACGCTTGGCAACCTTGTTTTAGTGTAATTTCTGCAGCAAATTTCACAATTATCGCAAGGATGGAGTTACTTTACTCATAATTTGTATGTTTGGTAAATTAACCTACATGAGCTTTCAAAATCTGGTATATCTGTCGAAAAATACGCCTAGATGTATGCAATATCCATGCAAAAAATCTCTATGAAACCCAAAGCCCCAAAAAGTGACACATTTTGGCAAACATAATCCCTGCTTGGCGTAGAATATCCTCGCCTACAACTGTCCACAATTTGTCCTTGTTACAATACCATATGGCCATCGATGATGTTCCATATTCCGCACCGCATTCATTGTCAATCGACCCGGAAAGAGCATCAAGATTACAACCCGAGCTCCAATTCCACTCATTCCACGGTGCATAGGCAACACGGCAGCAGCATCGAGGTGTATCATCGTCGGAAATCAACCTACACACACACCACAAATAACCTATAACCGATGCACTGATGATGATTCTTCGAACCGGGGATACAATTCCACTTTAATTACTTTTCCCCTATTCTCCCGCCCTTTCCTTATTCCCCCATATTAGCAGAGCACGAGCTACGATTAGATCGATAGATTGTGCAATGGGGATGATTATTAGACATTTAGAATCACATATCGTGCTTCTGGTGCAAAGTGCAAACCATCACGGTGTCATAAATGGGGGGATGATGGTAGGAAAATGTTGGCTCACGTTTCCCACCACCTGTGGCAGCACATTTTTGCGGGCTGCTGGGAGATACTGTCGGAATGGATACCAATCCTTTTTATGGTTCAATTTAAAATTCTCTAAACATCCTCGTAAGGGTCCTTTTGGGAGTGATGTGATTTTATTCGCTACTGGCGCTTTGTGGCGCAGCACAAACAAGCAGTGAAACTTGTTGGAGTGTTTCAGCGAAGAACTCCGCATAGACGAGGTGCTGTAGAAGGTGAAGAATAGAAATTTTGAAGCATAAAAAAACAGTTCTTTTGATGTAACTAGAGCAAAACACTAACCGCTACGTGTTGCATCCGTTGCTCTTCGCTCTTCTCCATGTTCAAACACATTCCGTGTCTACATGGAAGTACAATCAGAGAACGTTGTCTCGCTCCGAATGGAAGGAATAGGTAGGAAGATATGTAGCGATTTTGTGTTTTATCTGTAAGGTTCGTTTTGAATTTTCCCCTTTTTCCTTGCACGGCTCGGCAACCGCAAATGTGTACTACACAACCCGGGCTGGTAGCAACAACATTGCAATGTTCGTCTGCGATGCAAAGCTACAACGCTCTTAATCTCCTGTTGCATGTACGCTATTTGACATGGCCGCCCGGAGTCATTGAAGGGAAGTTTTGCGCATACGGTGGTATCTCCTTTTACGCTTCGTAAGGTTATCAGTGAGGGCGAAAGGGTAGGATGCACGATGTACGAATAGAGCTTCCTGTTTCCATAAGAGAACTGCACCGATACATACCCATGCAGACATAGACATGCAGAGAATTCCTGTACCGAGTCAGTCACACCGGAAACGGGACCGCGAACAACTCGCCAGAAAATGGAAGGGCAACATGGTAGAAAATGGTTTTGAATGGTAATCGAACGTACAACCTTTACCTTTTCACAGTAACACAGTCCGTTTGTTCGTATTCACTGTCGAGAGTCTGTACGGGTAGGTATAAAAAAGTAGACTTCCGCAATAAACAATCTCCCGATGACCCGATGGTCGAGAGTTAACTGGAATGGGGCGTAAGTCACATTCTATTATAGAAACCAAATGTGTGCACTGATTGGATGGGTGACTGGATGTGTATTCATGTTGTATTCGAACGTTTTTTTAATTAAGAACAAAGCTGAATCAAAACAACTAGCTTGGCGCTAAAATCCTTGAAGTCCTTTCTGGCGGTAGCGACCACGTCAATACTCTGATTTTGAGCATGAAACTTCTCTTCTGTCTATGTGGAAGAGCTAAAAGAGTACCATCCTCATGACATGTACAGTTATGCGGAAGTCTGGAGAGTCTAATTCTTCGTTGTAGCATCACTGTAATTTGCTGATAAAAGGAGTAAATCATACCGAGATTCTATTTATAACGCCTTATGTGGAGAGAATGAAAAAAAAAAACAAATCGAGTAGTCCATGACAGCATTTTGACAGTTGAACGAATAAGTAATTTGACAGTTGGCATACATTGATTCAAATTCTTCTAACAAATCTCTTTCTCTTTCCTATTTCCCAAACAGCTGAGCGGATTTCATTTCGACAAATGTGACGAAGAGGTGGCGACCGCATTCTCCGTGTACTGTGGCATCAGTATTATGCACGCCCTGGTACACAAACAGGTCCAGAAGGCTGAAGCACGCTACAAACTATCCCAGGAGCTGCTTCTCTATCACATGAAGGTATAATCACGCGGGTGTCCACTGTTGGAAAAGCTACAAACAATAACTTTTCTTTTTTCCCCGCAACTTTAGGTGCCAGACATGGAGGTAAATCATGCCATAGAAGCAGTTAAGGAACCGGATCGGGAACAGGACGAACTGTATCGGACCTTTCCACGCTTCGATTTCTGTCCGCGCGATGTAAAGGATCACGCACTTTCGGTCCAGCTGGCGATGCGCATGTTCTACGATCTGAACTTTGTCGGTAGCTTCAAGATACACGAGTACAAGCTGGCTCGGTTTGTGCTGCTGGTGCAGAAGGGTTACCGGGACACGCCGTACCATAACTGGTGGCATGCATTCTCCGTGGCACACTTTGCGTACTCGCTCATGATGAATCTACGGTTGATTGAGCGTGGCATTATAACGTAAGTGTTCTAGCTGCTCCATTCAATACTTGCCTGAGAGACTTATTGGGACTTATTCTATTCATTTTTACAGCAAAATGCAAGGCTTCTCCTTCCTGATTGCGGCATTCTGTCACGATCTGGATCATCGGGGCATTAGCAACTCCTATCAGACACAGACAAGCAGCCCACTGGCACGACTAGACTTATTGGGACTTATTCTATTCATTTTTACAGCAAAATGCAAGGCTTCTCCTTCCTGATTGCGGCATTCTGTCACGATCTGGATCATCGGGGCATTAGCAACTCCTATCAGACACAGACAAGCAGCCCACTGGCACGCCTCTACAGCAGCCGGAAGCCATCTGCATCCTGAACGACTCGAGCAGCAAGATACTGGACGGACTATCGACGACAGAGTTTAAGGAGTGCATCGACTATCTGCGCGAGTTTATCTTGGCCACCGATCTGGCGAATCATTTCCGCATTCTGCCCAGGCTGAAGAAATTGCGGGCAGAGTACTTGACCGAAGGGTCGAATCAGCGGCTTCTACTGTCCCTCATGATCACCTGCTGTGATTTGAACGATCAGATCAAATCCTGGAAGACGGTGCAACACGTAGCGGTTAGTGTTTTGCTCTAGTTACATCAAAAGAACTGTTTTTTTATGCTTCAAAATTTCTATTCTTCACCTTCTACAGCACCTCGTCTATGCGGAGTTCTTCGCTGAAGGCGATCTGGAGAAGCAGATGGGTCTCCGGCCGAACGCCATGATGGATCGCAAGAAAGCGTGCATACCGATGCTACAGATCGAATTTCTTACCACTGTCATAAGGCCAACGTTTGAAATATTGGTGCAAATCTTCCCGGAGACTGGTTCGTTCCTGGAGACGATCGATAGTAATCGCGAACAGTGGGAAAGGGTACGGAATCGGGCCGCACAGCAGCAAGGGAACGGGAGTGACACAGCCGGCAATGGTGCAACGGAACCGTGCAGTGGGTGCAATGCGACTGCCGAGTGTTGTGATTTTACCTGCTACACAAAGGTGAACGATTAAGAGGGTGTCCGTGGCTAATGGGAAGGTTTTAAAGGGACGGAAGCATACAAAGACAATTTTAATTTATTTGACAGTATTTGTAGTAGCGATTATTTTTTATGTTTGTTCCTCTTCCCCTGCGATTCATACGCATGTTAGTGACCTGCACCTCGAAAAACAGCACATCCCACCACCACCACCACCACCACCTAACAACAGGAACAAGCGCCACGTCGTAGGAGTTTTGGGTTTTAGAGATTGTGTTTGCTGGCAAACAGATCGTTTACGGTTCGTTGTTCACTTTCGCACAGTCGTCACCCCTTGCTAAACGCAGCACGCACGCACAATTAACCGCACAACCAATCAGCTCGCATGTCACTACACGATACCAAAGGATTGGAGGATTCGTCTTGTAGCCCGTGCGACGCAGAAAACCAAAAAGACAAACATATAGTAGATGGGAAGTTTAGTGCTTAGTGGAAGCGGAGAGTAAACGGAAGAAAGAAGGAGAGCGGTGTGGTAGAGTAGAGTATTTTTCAATCATGTTGTACTAGAATCGAACAGGCCATAAATGGTGAGGTAGCCGTTGTGGAGCCCACATTGCTGTGTATTCAGACAGACAGGAAAAGAAAAGCGACTTAGCTAAAGCAAGTAATGTGCCAGGATAGCAACAAGAACAATTTTCGTGGATAAATAGATGTAGAATAAACAAATAATTTAAAACTGAAGATCATAAGTGTTTGTTTTTTGTGTTGGTTTGATGACCATCGGGAAAGAGATTAGATTTTGCCGGCATAGCAGCGCAGAAGCGAATAAGAACATCCTCGTAAAAATGCCGAGTGAATTTGTTAATCAAAGCAGCCCGTCGTCCTTTTGACAGTTCCAGCAATATGAAGCATTATCCTTCACGTCGTATTTCGGTATTAAAAGCAACAGGTACCAACGTATCTCTGGATGCAATATGCCTCATCCGTCTGGATAAGGATTGTTCTGCTTAATTTACAATATCTTGATAGTTAATTCAATAGTTCTTCTGATGTTTTCTTATTTCTTTATAGTTGTTCACAATAAATTTGACCTCTTTTTAATCGGATATTATCTTCTTAGCCGCGCTCGAAAAGATGTTTCTCAGAAGAATGTTTGTACGATTATCACATCATTGTACAGCAGATTGCATTCGCTAGACTCCGACAGTCACTAGAATGGGCAGAGAAAGCCAAAAATCCCGAAATTATACAACTGATCGTTATCAGCAGGTAAACGGAAACGCCACGAACTAAATGAAAGCCACAATGTTCTTTTTTTAGCAGCATTTTAATGCCATTTTACGTAATGTTTATTTAATTGTTTACGGTGAACCTATCTCGTCCACATTACCAGTATAGTATGTTTACAAATTACAAGACGAGGTGTTAGGATGTTGTTTCTCCCCACATCCATGACATTTTTTCATTAGTACGGATGTGGTGCACCCTGATTCCGGCTACAATTACACGCTTTGTTTGGTTTTGTTAACTCGTTACTCGTTAAAACGCATAAATAAATATTAACACATTTCTAGGAGCTAACCTCTTGTCGCAAAGTTCAAGCTATAAATGGCCATCGATAATATAAAAAAAAAACAAAACGGTTTGTGTCTAGTTCTGAGTCACTTCCTCTGTTCTCTTTACGGTAAGGAACTTTGAAACGATACGGAAAGGAGATGGATGCTAAGGAAGTAGTAGTTAGTAGTAGAATAATAATTGTCAATTAGCGCATGCCTCGGTGAGCTTCTTCTATCGGTTCTTCGGTTCTTCCTCGATTCGAGATTACAGCCAGCTGTACGATCTGTTCCGCTCTGTCCTGCATACATGTTTTTCTGCACATACACTTAAAGCAGTGTACTCAACGGAATGATCAAAACAACATCCGGCGATCGATCAGTAAGTGTGTGTGTGTTTTTTTGTCTTGTGTTAAATATAAACCCGTATGGATACCACTTAATCGGACCTTGGTGTGAGATTGTTTTCCTTCGGTTGTAGCAACTCCTCCACAATGCTGTCCACCATCTCGCGCAGCGTTGCCTTCGAACCGTTCCAGTCACTAAAATGGAGGAAAACATTATTTTAAACTGTTCAATATGAACCACCCTGTGCTTTTGCTTTTCGAGCATCAAACTGCTCGAACTAGCTCGAAAAAAGCTTTCCGTTGCTTCACAAAGCATCACGAAAAGCACACAAACGTACCGTTGTCCTGGCTGGGCACACATTTCCGCATAATACTTGACTTTCGGCTCCGTTCCACTCGTACGCAACGTAACGACGGCTCCATTTTCAAACGAAAACGTTATCATCTGCGAACTTTTGCTCGTGGGCAGTACGGCACGGCCGTCCGGTTGGGAGGAATCGTACCCGGTGGTAAGATCCCGCACGTCCGCTATCTTAAACCGACCGCCGGCAATCGATTGTGGGTAGCGTTGGTCTTCCACGCCTTCCGTTTCCATGTTGCGGATCCGCTTGAAGATCCGCTCGATGACGGGTGGTTCGTAACAGAAGTGATACGAAGCGAACGTACAGTGGAACCCGTAAATGTCGTACAGTTCGTTCAGCTTGTCGGCTAACGATTGGTTGGAGGTGGCCCGCAAATAGCAAGCCATCGTGGCAAGATGACAGGCCGCACTGACGCCATCTTTGTCGAGCACGGTCGGGGCAAACATAAACCCGATCGCTTCCTCGAACGCAAACAGTACGGTTTTGCCCTGGGAAAGCAGTTCCACCGATTTATTGCCTGCAAGATGAAACGTAAGGCCAATTAATTGACTAATGGAGCAATCCCGGGCGTGCTCGCTTCATTCTAATGGAATTAAATTAAAACTACTCCCGGGTTTTACAGTGTTTTCTTTCCCTGCTGCCAAAGACGCATGCTTTTACTCCAAGAAATATGCTACGATTATCTTCAATTAATCTCCACCAACGGTAAGAAATCGTAATCGAATTAAACGCTCTAATAAACTCTACCAGCTACTTACCCATCCACTTGAATCCGGTCAGTGTTTCGATAAAGTGCAGCCCGTCAACGTTCGCTATCGAGCGGCACATCTTGCTGCTTACCGTGCTCGCTATCAGATAGCAATCGGACAGACTTCGGTCCGGGTACTGTTCCCGGTAGCATCGTATAGCCCACCAGCCCAACAGAGCACCGAGCTCGTTCCCACTAAAAACACGCCATTCACCTCTACACCGAAAATAGAGAAACAAGGATGGGGAATTACAAATACCGAACTGTAAACGCAACCCCTGTGAAACACACACACACACTCACTTGGCATCCTTTTCGGCACAAGCCAACCGATCTGCGTCCGGATCGTTAGCCAGTATCACGTCGCATCCGGTTTCGTTGGCGAGCTGCATCGACAGTACCAGGCTCGATTTGCCCTCCTCCGGGTTCGGGAACTTTACCGTGCGAAACTCCGGATCGGGATCACGCTGTTCCGGCACGGCAATGAGTGCCGGTAGCCGGGCACACTCGAACGCTTTCACCACGAACGGATAGCCAACGCCGTGCATGGCGGAGTAGACGAAGCGGAGCAAGCTGGAAGCGTTGTAGTCGGTGATGAACGGTCGCGGTACGTTCGCTTGCAGTTTGCGGAAGTACAGCTCCACCATCTGGTCGTACGGATCGTTAAGTTTGTCCGAAAGCAGCAGCTCCAGGTTCCAGGACGTTTCGAGCGGTCTGAAAAGTGGTGGCAAGAATTACAAAATAGAAAAAGACAATTTTCGTTACTTTGTTGCACAGTTGGGAATGGGATGTTTTCAAGTTCGCAAGTAACACAAGTAACTTTCATTACTTCACAGCTTCGCTTTTGTGAGAAAGTGCCAGAGAACGAACGGGAAGAATTGATATTTTGCTTTGTATTAAAGCGCTTGCTTGCTGGTTGCTTCATAGCGCAAACATGTTTGCGTGTTTGCGACATTTCAGGCGTCCTTCGTTCGTGGAAGTAATATCAAACCGTCAGCGCCGTCTTTTCCTAGAAAAAGGTTTACCCAAGACATCATAGAACTTACACAGCTTCACCACAACCATCCTGCGCCATGGCTGGTCCGATGTTCATCCTAAATTCCTTTAACCAACATCTTCGTTAGTGGCAAAAGTATGGCGCTCGCTTGCTGTCAACTTCCGAGCGAAGACATAACTTCACTGTTTGGACCATTTCGGTCGTAACCGACACCTCTTCCAAACAGCGGTACCTTCCGGTTTCGAAAGAAAGTTTATGCCCCAGGTACCACACCGTCGAATGCTCGTTAACAGTGATCAACAAGCTACTAAATGAAATACCCTTAACAAGCCGTGTTGATTGCATACTTTCAGGCGACCTGCTTCAACTCGTCCATCGTAGTAGGCATGCCTCGGTGCTACTTTTAATCAGACAGTGTCGCCTGGGTGTTCGTGGTGTAGCACTCAAAACTAATTTTCAAAGTGCTGAAAATCCCATTCTACAATTAATTCCTACGGTTTCGAGGTAGACAGGAACGGGTGGCAAAAGCCACAGGAAATTTTCGCTTCGTTTGATCTACGACGAACGTCATGCTTCTTGCTGAGCATTGTAGATTGCTCTTTTTCCGTTTGCACACCAGGGGACACTTTCCTTGGGTCGCTAGCCTATAGCCGAAGCTTATCCTTTTCCCAACGCTCAGACAGTACCAGGATATTCGCTGGGACAGAAGTACATTGTAAAAACAGAAGGAACGTTTGCACCACCGTAGTTTAACTTTCATCCTTTTGCGATGCTTTTTTCATCGGTAGAACGGGCGGGCTGATGGAGACAGTTAAGTAAAAGTCGCACACTTACACACACACACACACACTTTACCAAGGAACCGAAGGAAAGGATGAATGCTTTTACTGGTCTGGTCTGGTTAATGGTGTTCGCTACCGAAAAGGATGGGGCTTTTGGCGTTTGCATTTCAATTAAAGTATTAACATCAATTTCAAGGGTATGATTTACGTACACATTCCGACCCTGTCTCGTTTCCCAACGGACACTAAATCACGCCAACATTAAAGTGTTCTAATAGTATTGCCCTCTAAAACCCGTGTGTGTGTACGATATGACTTGTCGTCGTGCTACTTACTCTAGATTTTCCATAATTGATGTCTGTATGTTTTTGTCGTGCGGTGGTATGATCTGTGCACTGTTCGTCCAGTACACCTTGTACCCATTGTCTTCCTTCGGGTTGTGGGACGCAGTTACCATAATGCCGGCCAAACATTTCAGCTCCAGTACCGCAAATGGGACGAACGGTGTCGCGACGGTACGACTGTACAGCCAGACCGGAATGTTTTCGTTGAGGAAAACGCAAGCACTTAGCTCGGCAAATCTGTCGGGGTACAAAGGAAAGAGCGCTTAGATGAATTGGAAATGAATCAGGGAAAGAAACAGGAGAAACCAAATGCTTGGCGACATCTATTAATGTTAAATTATTTGTTTACGTATAATTTTCTCGGTTCGCTTCCATGATTAAGCCACGCTGAGCCTCGCCATCTGATCCTACATCTTGTTCTACGTTCGTAGATAAAAGTAAATCCTTGGTGAGGTATTAATCTGACATTTATCATTCTTTACAGGTTCTCTGTTGTTACTTATCGCCAAGAAATATCTCTCAAACATTCTTCGTGTGCTTAAACAACGGAATGGGTTTTTTAACTACGGTGGTTTTGGAGAACCGACTGTTAAAACTTCGTTCTATGTTTTTGAGATGAAACGTTAATTGATAAGTTGAGGAATCCTGTGTTGTTAAACTTTGATTAAATTTTGTACAAAACCCGGTACATCACCGTAGGTGCTGAATAGAAGAATCCACATCTCAAAAGATCTTAGGTGCATATAGCGCCTAGATGTAGGCAATTTGCAGGAAACTATACCAATATGTGAACTTCATTAGGATTTTGTAAATTAATCTACCAGGATTATCAACGAATTATGAGTTACAGTTGACACTTCAACAAAAATTGCGTACGTCATGTGACAATCGAAATAGTACATGAAGATCTGACATTTGCAACAACTTGAAGTTGGTATCTTCTCTAGCTTTGTAGACAGGAATGCTACAATTCTTCATCTTCCTGACAGACAGGTATGTTAAACCGGTCTATTCTAACTCCCGCCCTAACAACCCTTCCCCATACCTTTTGCTGTTGTACCGGCCGTCGTATCCCAGCACGACGCCACGCGACCGGTCCTCCTCCGTCGGGTAACACTGCAGCAAATACTTGGCCAATCCTTGCGCCGACTGTATTACCACCAGATCGTTCATCGCATTAAACCCGGCCTGCATCACACCTCGCAAACCGGCCGTACCGAACGTGAGCCGTTGCAGCAACCGGTCACCCAACACCTTCCAATCACCACGCTGCGCCAGATCGCGTATCTCTTGTGAATTCTTTTCGTTCTGAAAAATCCGGACGGAAACGAGTTGAAGCGAGTACAAAGTGTCGTTTACCCGAGCATGAGCGCGGATTGAATTTACACGCTCCACTTACCTTATCCCAGCGCAACCATTCGTCTATTCGTTGGTTCAGTTCGGCGGAACCGGAATCAAACTCCATGCTGTATTCTTTTTTCTGAGGCTTCCCTTGGAAAATTCGTCCGCTGGATCAACGTTGGCGCGTTGGTGGTGTCTTTTGTTCGAAATCGGGCACTGTGGGCACTATGTACGGCACGTTGCTTCAACGTGGCGTGGCGTATGTGACGGCTTATGTCACGATTCGTTCACGTCCGTTTCGTGAATCGTGGTGGCAGTCTGTGCAGTCAGACACGATGCTTGATCCCTCAACTGGGAGAGAGAATTCTCAGCTCTGTGTGCCTGTGTGTACGTGTGTTCGGGGGCTTGATGGAGGTTGTTGTCTGCTGTATCTCACAGTATGCCTATAAGGGGCAGCGTGTTTTGCGGAACCTGAAAATAAATAACGCCAAGTTAGGCACAGTTCAGAATAGATTAGAAATTGTGTCTGTCTTTGGATCAGCGCCCTAGCGAAGGGAACAGGGGACCAAGGCCAGGGAACGCAGAGGTAGTAAAGTGTGGTCTTTCTTATCAAAAACAACACTGGGCACGTATTTTCGTCCGCGCTCCGATGAGCAAAATCGTTACTACGATGAGTCCGGCGATTGCTGGCGGCGTTTATGGATGGGCGGCAAGTTAGCCGACTCCATACACTTCCTCCATTAAAAATACAATTGATACAGACACTTCATCAGGGCTGCATAACCTAGGCGGCATGTCGTTTCAGTTTTTTTTCTTCCTCCGTGTGCGCGATAATAGGCTTATCAAATTTGCGCCTCAATTGTCAGTGTATTATGTCCACGCTTTTGGTACAGTTTTGTAGAGGGAGGTGAGAAGTGGGCATGAGAATTATCGGCTTACCTAAGGGAGTTGGATCGAGACGTAACGCTAGCATACCTATTAATCATACAAATGGGCATAATTCAATGTCAAGAGCGACTGTAAACCCAGAGAGAGAGAGAGAGAGAGAGAGAGAGAGAGCGGTTAAAGCCATTCCTTTAAAACGAATTATAAAAATCGAAGAGTTCATGGCTTCGGTGCGAGAAAAAAACACACCAACTTCATTCGAATGCATCTTTATTGTGCAATATGATTCTTTTTAAATTACATTCAGCAAACAAATTCCATCGCAAACAACTGCAAATGAAATGCTTCTGCTTCAGCGTAAACTCTTTCCTCAACGAAAGTGTGCAACGAAAACAGCATAAAGCTGTTGTTGTGGAAGTTGGATTTGAAATTTAAATTGCATTCCTTTTTTTTTATATATCCCATCGCAATATCTCCAGCTGTGCAATGCTCCAAAGCTGGAGCTACGGATGTATAAAAACGAAGGCACAACTTCGTACCACTGGACAGTAAACTAATTTCAACTATCGCCCAAGGACTGGAAGCTACACCTCATTCCCAGGCAGCTCATCATGAGACTTTGGTTCGCGCTACTACTCGGATCGTTGTTGTCGGGGCAATGCATTTCCAGCGACGGTAAATAAAAGAAATAAAGGGCATGAAGCAAAAGGTCATAAAAAAGGAGTAATTTCTGTCCATTACAGATGCGTTCAAGAAATTGGAAGCTTGTAGTGTTACCTTGTTCAAGTTCTGGATGACACGACTTGAGCAACAGATTGAGGATTATTCTGCGTGCCACCAGTTGGGCGATGGAATTTCCAATCAAAATTGCAGAGAAATTATAGAACGGGTCACGATTGATCTGCAACAAGCGCTGTTTGACTATGGAGAGTGTACGAAGAATATACGTTAGAGGTGTATATACGCAACAACAGGCGTGAAATAAAAGCAGTCATTATTTGTGGTGTTAAAAATGGTTATGGTTGTTTGCCTTTTTTATTGTATCTTCATTTTACTGCTAGAGGGCTACCTTTACTGCAGAATAATGTGTTTTTCGCTAAGAAAATTGAGTTTACAAGTTAGTGTTTAGATGTATTAGGCCATAAAAAGACACCAACTTGTTGAATGCTTACAAGGCTTGTTGCTTCACCATAAGAACTATTAATCTTTTGCAGTCGAAAAGATTTGATTGTCTAGAAATTAATATTTTTTAATCTACTAATCACTAGACTAGATATTGAGAAAGTAGATTCATCGACATTTGAGTTGTAACTCGTAATAAAAAAAAATCTGTAGCTGACTCCACCACATGCCCGGCATCAGTTTTACATTATTTTTAAGACGTTAAAACAGCAAGGCCATAGAGGTATGCATATAAGTAAGCGATCAGCTTAGGATACTAAAGTCCAGAGGTCACACTTATAGTGGACCGTTTCCATGCTACCACTCTGCGAGGGAATCATTTGTAAGCCGTTAGAAATCTTGAACTAATTAGAGATGAAAATAATAACTCGTTTGTTGATGATTCAAATCTTTTAGTAACTCTTTTGGAACACCAATCCTTGCATGCTGTTAGCTACTTTATTTAATAATTTATACTTAGGAGACTCGAAACCCAAATAAAGATTCAAATATCTCTGGCTGCTAATAAACATTTAATTATTGCTCTTAATTTTCAATTAAAATCTCAAAAAGCTCCCGTGAGAGAATTGAACTATTGAATTCCTTCTAGATTATTCCGTGCGCAGGATTATCTATCCAGCTTGGACTAAAACTAAGTAAAGAAAGCCAGTACTAACCCTCCTGGAAGTTGTAGAGCTCAATCAGTAGAATACGAAAAAATTGAAAATTGTTCTACATCATTGTTATTCGTTTGTTTACTTTAACACACATGCCTTTTCTTTGTGACATGATGTTGACATGATGACAATAAAATTTGAATTTGAAATTTGAACATTTTTGCAAACACTCGGCTTTGCGCCACCTGTGTAAATCTTTGTTTTTCCCTATTTCTTAAGCTTTACAACACGTACAATTCGAAAGGTATAAAATGAGTACACAACTTACATTTCGGCAAGCACAACCTGTTCGTTTACAACCGCGAATATAGGAGGAACAGACACAAAAAAAGCTCATCAAACAGAAACAAACATAATCATGAGAGTTTGGTTCGCGTTGTTTGCACTCCTTTTGGTTGGTGGTTTAACAATCAAAGCTGAAGGAGGTATTGTACCGGATTTTAAATTGCAAATAATATTTCTTATGAAAAACTACCCTTCCCTTTCCCTAAAGGTTCGCGCGCAGAACTGCTCGCTTGCAGCACTACTTTGTTTCATCTGGCTGCGACTCGTCTTTCGTGGCAGTTGGGAGAGTTCGAAGAATGCAAGCAATCAGCCACCAGTAATAAGGATTGTAGCGAAAGTATTCAGCGTGCGAGAAATGTGCTTCAACAGGGATTGGTTGACTACATCCACTGCACGAAGGACATTCATTAGTTAGATGTAATAAATAACCAACAAATCGAATCGGTTTCTCAAAAAAAAAAAAATATTGCTTTGTGTAGACTAAAAGTATAACAAATGAAAATAAAGAAAAACGTCAAAAAGCTTACTGCAAAACGTCAATTAGCTTGGTTACGCGTCTCGTGCCTTGGTGCGGTACCGTTACAGCAAAAATCCACTGCTGAACAGGCACATCAATCAACCAGCCTAACACTCATTAATTTCTTTTCAATTACTACAGTGTTCCCGGCCAATTATTTCCCATCGTCACCAGCAGAGTGTAAACTGTGGGCCTTATGGCCTTATATCCGTTTGCTCCGTCGCTTCGTTTGCTCATAATTACTTGAGCATCCTGCGGAACATGGCCGCATGAAAGATGCAAGAAGAGAGAGAGAGAGAGAGAAAAGAGCGCGCGCGAGAACAGAGAGATCAATTAATCAGCGCAACCGGCTGAGCGTTGGAGGTTTGGAGCGCGGTAGCCCCATTTATCATAACATTTTCCACCCGGACAGACAGACAGCCGGGATAGCCCTTTTTTCGCAGTGAAAGTGTGTACAAAAGCCTTCAAGTCAAACAGACACACCGAAGCAAAAAAGATGGCGTACGAAAGGACCCGTAGGACGCCATGGAAAAGTGAAAAGTAACAAGCAAGCAAAAAAATAAAACGCCAACTTTAACTTTGTACCGTACAAAATGCAGCACACATTTTCTTTTTGCATTCATTAGTAGAGGTTGTCGTACATCGTGGGGACCTAAGTTTGATAAGGGCCGGCCGGTCCGGCCGGTCTGACCGACTGACTGACGAGGGATGCTTTAGCAAAAGGTTAGATGGCAGTCGTTTGTAGGGCTTTCGGTTTCGGGCTGCCTCGGCACAAACCTTGACTTGTAGGATGATGACTAAGCTGTTACAGCGTTATTTGGATGAGAAAGATGGACTAACTTTAAGCGATTAAATCGCTGTTGATATTGAGAGTGATTTGATTCCCGTTTCGATTGAAAGACGGGACTTTCTGTTAAGCTATCTGAAAGCTCTCTATACAAAAAGTCTTGAGAAAATATTGGTATTGGCAAAGACGGTTAAAAGATATTGGAAGAAGTGAGGTTAGCAGTCAAAAAAAAAGTCTCTTACGAAGATGAAGTCTACGCAGTTGAGAATACCTCAAAGTGTTGAACGTACAACTGAACATGATCATGAGTCAGAATCACTCAACTTATTGCCCTGTAGGCAGAAACGTACAGACAACACCAGACGCGGATTTGCAAGAATTCCCCGTAGCCATGTTAAAATCTATTAAAGACTTCAGTGCCAATTTATTCTAATTATTTGGAAGCGATACTACCTAAAGAGTCCTCAAAAGCTAGTCAGCATCAAAGAAGCTTAACCGATTGCTTCTGAGAATAGAAAGCAATACATTGCTTTTTTTCTGGTCGGAATGTTTGCGCCTTACATTAGGCAACCTGCAGATCGGATGAACGGGTATGGCGTGTCCTTTGAATCTATTAAATATCTATATAAATGGTGTAAATTAAATGGCATATAAAATGTACTAATTACGCATTTGAAATGATTTGTATAAATGCCACAACCACATTCTTCAATACATCTATAAAAATCAATTCCAATTTCTGCCTGTAATTCTCTCACACTTTTTGACAACGCAATTTTTGTTGGCAGGCAGTAACTCAATTACGTACAACCCTGAAGTATCGTGATCAGCTTGAATAGACTTTTTATGCAACCAACCCACAGCAAGTAGTGTACGTTTTCCGACGTGAGACTGTCAAATTCAATGCATTACTTATCTTTTTCATCTTCAAACACGCCTACGGCTACGACCGAGCCCATTTGAACGAGATACTTGCCTTAACGACCCTGCTCTATTATTCATGCAAGAACCACCTTCTAACTTCTTACCCAGAAAAAAGGGGAAAAACAAAAAGATATTTAAGCACTTCTACCCGTTTGACTGCTCTTGACTTGACTAAATAACAGTTTAGAAGGAAACAAAAAATCAGAAATCCGAAAACGTTCGTATACTTTGTTGCAACATCATCCCTTACATGAGCTCTTATTAAACCAAAACGTAAAACACGAGCACACAGACACATTCTGATAAGCGGTCGTTTAGGTTGAAACGAAAAACATAACCGAATCGATCCACATCATGCAAATGGGCTAGCTAAACTGTTACCAACACGTTTGATCTTTGCCACGGTCAACGTCAACTACCGGTTGAGTTTGGAGATGTCCCCAATAGGGACATCCAACATTCTTCCACGGACAGAATGGAAAGAAAACTTTACCCTTCGAAAAACATTAGTCCCCAAACATTCTCCAACAAGAAACAAAACAAAAACGAACAGTTGGACACGAACCTTAACGGCTGCGTAACGACAACATGCGATCTAATTCCCTTATTCCCTGGTGGCTTATTTTCACTGCCAATATTGCTCTTTCCGTATCGAAATGTTGCTATCGTTCGTGACAGGAGAAATACATTTCGAAACTCGCCGCAAAAAAGACGAAGTTCTTGGCTGCGAAACATGTAGGTCACACAGCGCGGCCACGAAAAATATAACACGATAAGATTTCAATTCGATGTTCTTAGCAGGAAGGGCGCGTGAAATGGTCGAAACATTGAAACACTGAAATCGAACCGATCGATACTTGATACCGTTCCAGGTGGCACACAACTATTGCTTCGACTAGCACCGGCATAAAAATGGAAATTAGGCTTAATGTACTAGCGAAGGACAAAAATTGAGACATAAACGTCAAACTATGTTAAAGCTTTATGATAATCGGTGAGAAAAGGCAGGATATACAATAGGATAAACAAACGACGAAATGATTCGAAAATATGGCGAAAATAAAACATAAAATATTGAAAAAGTATTTAACTTTAACATTATGGATGAGTAATTATACAAACTAAAAAAAATGATTGAAATGAAAACAAGTAAAACAGAAGACAATGAGTGAAAGATGTAAAAAAAACGATACTTAAAACAAACAAGAAAGTATAAGCAAAACAGAATTTAGTCCCCAAAGAAAAACGTGATAAAAATAAAAACCCAATAAACATCAAGGTTACAATAATAAAGCTTAATAATGGTGCCATTCATGACGCCAGGGTCATTACGCAGTTTATAAGGCCTTCCAACGATAACATTACCACCTTGGACTAATATAATTAATGATCAATTTGCGTGAGGCCATTTTCCAAAATCGTTTTCACCATTTTCTATTGCTTTATATCATCGTTACGATAAAGGATCAACGTCCCCCGGGAAGGCTTCGCAAAACTGAAGCATTAGGTCTAAATAAAGAAACTAGCCGGCACCGGAGACAGTCATCGTCATAAATCAGAAATCCATCCCATGTCCATTTATTTGCGCCGCACCGCTAGCCGGCAAAGCAAACGTAATGTACAAAATCCCTGCGACGTGACATGAGACAGTTTCTGCGTGTGACAGAAATGAGTGCGTAGTAGCAGGAGCGACCAAACAACAAACAACACATAAACAACCGAAAGCTCACATTTCATGGTTTTTGCACACGAAATCAACAACCTCACGGTACCATTTTATTCTACACTCACTAGTCAACACGACGGTCACACTAATGTGCGTGCGTTTTGTCGAATGTTTTGTTTACCAAACATACGAACCACCAGGAACGCGCTTGAAAGCGTCAACACACACCAACATACACATGATGCCTGACTGTGTTGAGTGCTGAGTGCTGTCAGCTGGCAAACTCGGTGGAAGGTTTTTTTGACAGATGGCAAACAACAAATCCATTGTGCTTAGTACACACGCGTTTTGTGCATGCATTGCCAAACTCGCTTCACTGCAACTGCACAAAACTGCAGCGTAGCGGTAGCAACCACAAAACGCATTACCTTTTATTTCTCACACACACACAAACGCCGTACTAGTAGATCACACCGTCACACTAGACTACCACAGTTCACATTCAGTAAGACAGAGCGAACAGAGCACGTTGAACTGATCACGCGGTACGAAAATGTAGCTCGGCATGAAAACATCGGCCTCTAATCTGCTCCACACCGAACGGTATTGATTTTCGACCACGTTGGTAGTGTGGTGGTGTGTCTACGTGTGCTCTTATGAGGAACGCATCGTGAAGAAGAGTCATGTGGTAGTGTTTTAAAAATTACGAAGATATTTCATAAAGGTGCAAAAAGGAGTAGTAAAGTTATCAAATTTAAAAATCAAAAGATAAATAAGAGATCTTTAAAAGAAATAAAATGCAAATAATTACGGGTCGTTTCTTATGAATAGTAAGAAATTATAAGTGGATAATATTCAATGTTTGGAAAATTAATTATGTTAATTGAAAATTGCAAATACGTAGAATAGTACTCAGCACAAAATACATTGCAATAAACGACTTGCAACTCCAGCAAGCCCAACAACTCTAGGGAGATTCGGAGAAGGCAAAAAAAAAGCCTAGTGTCTAGTTTGCAGAGGCCGCAGTAAAAGTGCAGTGCAGTGTTTACCCTGTGCTTGCCTCTCCGTCACACGTACCGGGCATGCGCTCCTACAGCACTCCCCCGAAACGATTCGTTCGTGTGTTTATGAATGGCAAATACGCTCCCATAATAATGTCACACAACACCGAAGTCCAACAACGCTCTCGAACCGAAGCCAAGAGAACCAAGAGTAGCTAGAGATAACAATCTGGTTCGTAGAGTGTCTCATCCTGCTACGCGTACCAAACAACAATCGCCTAAGCATCCACAATCCGTTCTACTTACGGCAAGAGCTTCCCCGTTGTCCTATCGCTTCCATCTGTCTAATAAACCGAGGGACCAGGCTTACAATTCGAGCAGTTACCGAAAGCGTAACTGCTCGACACACACGCGCTCTCTCTCGCTCGCTCGCGTGCGGATAGCATACCTTCAAGGCGCTTAAAGCACGCAGCTCGATGCGGCAGTGCATAAACCGTGCGGAGTAACCGTTTAACCGTCATTGCGTTCGGATCACACAGATCGCCGGCGTGTAGTGCCGTTCACTATAGCCGCATCGACGTGTCGTCGCGTGTCACACGTTTGTTCCGTTCTGGTCCGGTTTTTGTGATGGTGTTGGTGATGCTGTTAGCCGTTTTCGTTTACCGTCGGAGCGACATAGCGCGAAGATAATGCAGCAGTTTGGCGTGTGAGCTTTGCTGTTCTGCTTTGCGTGTTTCCCATTCTCGCCTTATTCGCCGATCAAGTTCGGTGTGACTGATAATTTCAGGCCCTTAAAAAGAAAGTTACTGTAGGGCGGACCCTTGGTGTCCCGTAGAAGCGCGTTCATAACCGTTGGGCGGTTGAGGACTAAAACGGATCCCTCCTCCACGAATATGCTGTTACTGCAGTAAGCGCTTTCGGTGGGTGATTATTAGGTGTGTTCTGCGATGTGCTTTTAGTTACTAAACTGAGCTTTGAAGAGGCCTATAAAAAATAATAATCTCCACAAATGATTATTACTATTCTTGATGCTGTAAAGATAACGTAAGTGAATGTTTAGTGTGAAGAATTGGAAGTGTTTCGAAAAAAAAAACACACACGTGTTTACAGAACAATCGGTAGAATTTAAAACCCCCCCGCAGAAGATAAAAAGTGAAATATAGTATGCAAATTAAATGTAAAGTTAACGATACAACGCACTCCCCATGCATAATTCTACCAACGAAGGCTCATGTGGCCAGCCCGATAATACAGACCAGTTTGTTGTTCAACTGTATTTAATCAAGCTATCGTTGGGTGGGTTGAGTAGCGGAGTTTTTCGGTAGGAAAATCCATGCCTGCAGATAATAGCGCGCTACAGCAACCATCAACGGATGGTGCAATGAACAAACAACACACGGTAAAAGTGATGCGCCGATAGTACGGAACAAAACCCCAAAAACCTTCGTACCACGTGTGCACTGGTGTGCGGATTGTGTGTGTGCGCGTGTCTGTATGTATGTTTTGCATTGCAAAAAGAAAACACAAGCGCACAAGAGCGAAACGGAAGATAGGTGCGATTGTGTGCGAGAACTTCAGGACATCCTTCCCAAAACAAAACTGCGCCGAGAGTGAGAAGGCGTATAGCGTAGAATACAACCCGTACAACGGTTCCACAGTAAGTATTGGTGTTTCGTTCTCGATATGCTTTCCCGTTGCACGTGAGCCTGTGCGGAAGAGCAAGAGAGAGAGAGAAGGAAGAGAACGAAAAGAGAGCTTAATTTTCCTTCCTCGTTACACACACCCGGAACGCTCATCGGCACGTTCTCACGTGGTCACCTTACACACACACACACCGCAACACTGTTGCACGGTTTACCCGTTCAGAACTTTTTCCATACCCCGCGCCCTGCCGCTGGTTTTCCACAACCAAAGTCACATGGTTCTGCACGGCCGGGAAAACTCCCCATATCCCCATTGTGTGCGTTTTTGCCGTCTTTTCTGCCGTACTTTTTGTAGTATTGTTTCGCGACTGTTCATACACACCCCACAAACGATTGGCAGCAGTCCATTGGCCTCGTGTCTGGTTGTACGTTCTATTCTCAACCACCCCGAGGGAATACGAGAAAAGTTGTGTCTACAAAGCGATAGTGTGTGCGATATAATAGTGGAAGGACAAAAAAGAATTGTAGTAACTTTCGCTCGGAACACACACTATCGGCAATACGGGGGAAAGGATCTCTTGTTTTCCTTTCTACTTTAACCATTCTTGTTCTGTGCTTTAGTAAGCCTATTATATGTGAAAATTTTTTTTCTTCCTTCTGTTGCTTATCAACAATCGCCGCGTTCCATACACTAGCGCATTCAAGTAGCGTGTTCGGTACGTTTTTCCCTCGGGAGGGAGAGCAACAACAACAAAAAAAAAACCCCAACACACATAACTTGCCCTTATTCCGACGTTTGATCGCGGCACGAAACAAAGACGTGGCAACGGTTGTTTACCGCGCAAGTATTTCTATCGTGGGAAAATTTTCCTTTGTCATGTCATGGCATACTGTCACGTTGAGCCACGTTTTTCTATTCCCCATTCATTGTTACTTTCAATATTCACACCATCGTCATTTTTTGTTACCATATTCTAGCTCGCAGAATTGTCACGCATATTGAAATTGAATTTACAAGAAAAGCCTTTAATCGAGCTTTAATACATCTTCTCGAGATCATCCGATAGTACGGAACAAAACCCCAAAAACCTTCGTACCACGTGTGCACTGGTGTGCGGATTGTGTGTGTGCGCGTGTCTGTATGTATGTTTTGCATTGCAAAAAGAAAACACAAGCGCACAAGAGCGAAACGGAAGATAGGTGCGATTGTGTGCGAGAACTTCAGGACATCCTTCCCAAAACAAAACTGCGCCGAGAGTGAGAAGGCGTATAGCGTAGAATACAACCCGTACAACGGTTCCACAGTAAGTATTGGTGTTTCGTTCTCGATATGCTTTCCCGTTGCACGTGAGCCTGTGCGGAAGAGCAAGAGAGAGAGAGAAGGAAGAGAACGAAAAGAGAGCTTAATTTTCCTTCCTCGTTACACACACCCGGAACGCTCATCGGCACGTTCTCACGTGGTCACCTTACACACACACACACCGCAACACTGTTGCACGGTTTACCCGTTCAGAACTTTTTCCATACCCCGCGCCCTGCCGCTGGTTTTCCACAACCAAAGTCACATGGTTCTGCACGGCCGGGAAAACTCCCCATATCCCCATTGTGTGCGTTTTTGCCGTCTTTTCTGCCGTACTTTTTGTAGTATTGTTTCGCGACTGTTCATACACACCCCACAAACGATTGGCAGCAGTCCATTGGCCTCGTGTCTGGTTGTACGTTCTATTCTCAACCACCCCGAGGGAATACGAGAAAAGTTGTGTCTACAAAGCGATAGTGTGTGCGATATAATAGTGGAAGGACAAAAAAGAATTGTAGTAACTTTCGCTCGGAACACACACTATCGGCAATACGGGGGAAAGGATCTCTTGTTTTCCTTTCTACTTTAACCATTCTTGTTCTGGTTCGTAGAGTGTCTCATCCTGCTACGCGTACCAAACAACAATCGCCTAAGCATCCACAATCCGTTCTACTTACGGCAAGAGCTTCCCCGTTGTCCTATCGCTTCCATCTGTCTAATAAACCGAGGGACCAGGCTTACAATTCGAGCAGTTACCGAAAGCGTAACTGCTCGACACACACGCGCTCTCTCTCGCTCGCTCGCGTGCGGATAGCATACCTTCAAGGCGCTTAAAGCACGCAGCTCGATGCGGCAGTGCATAAACCGTGCGGAGTAACCGTTTAACCGTCATTGCGTTCGGATCACACAGATCGCCGGCGTGTAGTGCCGTTCACTATAGCCGCATCGACGTGTCGTCGCGTGTCACACGTTTGTTCCGTTCTGGTCCGGTTTTTGTGCTGGGGTTGGTGATGCTGTTAGCCGTTTTCGTTTACCGTCGTTGCGACTTAGCGACCAGGCTTACAATTCGAGCAGTTACCGAAAGCGTAACTGCTCGACACACACAAACGCTCTCTCTCTCTTGCTCGCGTGCGGATAGCATACCTTCAAGGCGCTTAAAGCACGCAGCTCGATGCGGCAGTGCATAAACCGTGCGGAGTAACCGTTTAACCGTCATTGCGTTCGGATCACACAGATCGCCGGCGTGTAGTGCCGTTCACTATAGCCGCATCGACGTGTCGTCGCGTGTCACACGTTTGTTCCGTTCTGGTCCGGTTTTTGTGATGGTGTTGGTGATGCTGTTAGCCGTTTTCGTTTACCGTCGGAGCGACATAGCGCGAAGATAATGCAGCAGTTTGGCGTGTGAGCTTTGCTGTTCTGCTTTGCGTGTTTCCCATTCTCGCCTTATTCGCCGATCAAGTTCGGTGTGACTGATAATTTCAGGCCCTAAAAAGAAAGTTACTGTAGGGCGGACCCTTGGTGTCCCGTAGAAGCGCGTTCATAACCGTTGGGCGGTTGAGGATTAAAACGGATCCCTCCTCCACGAATATGCTGTTACTGCAGTAAGCGCTTTTGGTGGGTGATTATTAGGTGTGTTCTGCGATGTGCTTTTAGTTACTAAACTGAGCTTTGAAGAGGCCTATAAAAAATAATAATCTCCACAAATGATTATTACTATTCTTGATGCTGTAAAGATAACGTAAGTGAATGTTTAGTGTGAAGAATTGGAAGTGTTTCGAAAAAAAAAACACACACGTGTTTACAGAACAATCGGTAGAATTTAAAACCCCCCCGCAGAAGATAAAAAGTGAAATATAGTATGCAAATTAAATGTAAAGTTAACGATACAACGCACTCCCCATGCATAATTCTACCAACGAAGGCTCATGTGGCCAGCCCGATAATACAGACCAGTTTGTTGTTCAACTGTATTTAATCAAGCTATCGTTGGGTGGGTTGAGTAGCGGTTGAGTTTTTCGGTAGGAAAATCCATGCCTGCAGATAATAGCGCGCTACAGCAACCATCAACCGATGGTGCAATGAGCAAACAACACACGGTAAAAGTGATGCGCCGATAGTACGGAACAAAACCCCAAAAACCTTCGTACCACGTGTGCACTGGTGTGCGGATTGTGTGTGTGCGCGTGTCTGTATGTATGTTTTGCATTGCAAAAAGAAAACACAAGCGCACAAGAGCGAAACGGAAGATAGGTGCGATTGTGTGCGAGAACTTCAGGACATCCTTCCCAAAACAAAACTGCGCCGAGAGTGAGAAGGCGTATAGCGTAGAATACAACCCGTACAACGGTTCCACAGTAAGTATTGGTGTTTCGTTCTCGATATGCTTTCCCGTTGCACGTGAGCCTGTGCGGAAGAGCAAGAGAGAGAGAGAAGGAAGAGAACGAGAAGAGAGCTTAATTTTCCTTCCTCGTTACACACCCCGGAACGCTCATCGGCACGTTCTCACGTGGTCACCTTACACACACACACACCGCAACACTGTTGCACGGTTTACCCGTTCAGAACTTTTTCCATACCCCGCGCCCTGCCGCTGGTTTTCCACAACCAAAGTCACATGGTTCTGCACGGCCGGGAAAACTCCCCATATCCCCATTGTGTGCGTTTTTGCCGTCTTTTCTGCCGTACTTTTTGTAGTATTGTTTCGCGACTGTTCATACACACCCCACAAACGATTGGCAGCAGTCCATTGGCCTCGTGTCTGGTTGTACGTTCTAGTCTCAACCACCCCGAGGGAATACGAGAAAAGTTGTGTCTACAAAGCGATAGTGTGTGCGATATAATAGTGGAAGGACAAAAAAGAATTGTAGTAACTTTCGCTCGGAACACACACTATCGGCAATACGGGGGAAAGGATCTCTTGTTTTCCTTTCTACTTTAACCATTCTTGTTCTGTGCTTTAGTAAGCCTATTATATGTGAAAATTTTTTTTCTTCCTTCTGTTGCTTATCAACAATCGCCGCGTTCCATACACTAGCGCATTCAAGTAGCGTGTTCGGTACGTTTTTCCCTCGGGAGGGAGAGCAACAACAACAAAAAAAAAACCCCAACACACATAACTTGCCCTTATTCCGACGTTTGAACGCGTGTAAGAATCCACTTCTACTTTCCCTTCCCTCCCCCATTCCACCGTGATTACCATAAGTGAGAAAATGAGACTTGATTCCGGTCCGTTGGAGCGCAACCTATCGAGCATCAAATTACTGTGCGTCTCCATGGCACCAGGCGCCTCCATCTGCAGAAGCACGTCGTGTCCACGCGCCGTGGACGAGAATTGTGTGTCATGTAGTTGCGTGTTTTGATTTTTAATTATCGATATAAATGTTACGCCCCCTCCCCAGGAGGATTATGAGTAATGATCTCGAGAAGATGTATTAAAGCTCGATTAAAGGCTTTTCTTGTAAATTCAATTTCAATATGCGTGACAATTCTGCGAGCTAGAATATGGTAACAAAAAATGACGATGGTGTGAATATTGAAAGTAACAATGAATGGGGAATAGAAAAACGTGGCTCAACGTGACAGTATGCCATGACATGACAAAGGAAAATTTTCCCACGATAGAAATACTTGCGCGGTAAACAACCGTTGCCACGTCTTTGTTTCGTGCCGCGATCAAACGAATATTCATAATTCCCAATCAATCTACTCAAACAGTATCGATCTTTTGACACGTCCTACGCTTTTTGCTGTCAACTGTATTGTTGGTGCGAGCGGTGTGTATCGTTGTGCCGTGTCAGAAAAATGGGATGTAAGGAGAATCCGATATCAAACAATGCGAATCTTTTGAAGTAACAGGGAAACAATGTATCATTTTTCAATGGAAACTTATGTTTCATGTTCCATTTCGAAATCGTTATTTTGTTAGCAAGAAAATGTGATGAAAATGGTGTATAAAAAAACTATCCACTTACGTAGAACAAGCCTCGCAAAAGGAACACAAAACAATGCCATACATTAGTAACGCTATAGAGTAGTAGCAGATCGTATTTCTGGAAACACAAAAACACACACATACACCTTCAACGAAATGATTTATGATCTCTTGTGAAAGGCGTTGACGATTTCCATGTAAGTACAAAGGGTATTTACTGAGAAACAGCACACAAGATGCTCCTCCAAAAACAAAATGGTTTGCCACGACAACAGAAAAGGGGCTCATTACTAGGAAGGAAACATAGCAAAACAAAAAAAAACTCCCCAACACCAGGACTAACTTTCCCCGGTAGTGACTTCATCCGAGGGATAAGAGATCACCATCACCATTGCTTATCGCAAAATAATTAACTATGAAAACGTAACGAAAAGAAAACTCCCTGGCCAACGCCGACCACGACGACGCTGGTAACCGATTGGACAGTAGATTGGCATCATCCGAGCGCTTTTCTTTATTATTTATTTTCCACGTACCGGGGGCCAACACGTTACGAACAGCTGAACAAACACGTAGTCACACATTTGCGCTATCCCCACATGGTCAGTGCTCTAGCTTCACTTGATTTGTCAACATTTGTCCGTCAAGTGGCATCGAGTTTCCAGCTGGTTTCGTTTCGCTTATGGCACAGGGTAAACTCGGCCAGCAGCAAGCAGACGGTAAAACGGGAAATGATTGAGGTTAGCAAAATGGCCAACAGTCGACAGTGAAAGACAATCAGTGGACCCGGCAGTAGCGTTCAATGGGTAGATAAATATAGTTTTCACTTGAATCATATTACAACGTACGTCGTTCATTAATGAAGAACTGGGAACTGTGGACCCGCAACCGGGGCCGACCAGTGATTGGAAAACTTCCGGCAAGCAACTGGTAGCGTTCGACAATAGCGTGCGGTTTCAAGTGAATCGATTTTCTTTTTTTTTTTCGTTTTCCTCTTCTAAAAAATCAAACCTTTCCCTGCCTCGGTGTGGACGTTTATCGTCACTGCAAAAGGAACAGGGAAGGAAAATTATCGATTTCCTTCTTATCAGCAGAAAATGCCAGAATTGATAATCAGTTTCCTGCACAAGCTGTCGCACATGTCACACCACCGACCCACACACAAACGCGCTAGACCGTCTGGGAAGATAATGGCTTTTTCCAGAACAATTTCCCCGGTAACGCTACACACTATAGAGCCGGGTTTTGAGAATCTCGTTGTTTGCGTGCACACACCGACCTTGCACAAAAGCGGCACACATTATCCTTATCCTCCTCAGAAGAAGCTCCTGAAGGACGACAACGACGACGACGACGACGACGAAGGTGTTGTTGCAATGTGAGCACCCTGCCAGGCCAAACTTGAAAGTCTTGGCATCATTTATGGCGTACGAAATGGGGACACTGGATGCTGACACTATTAAACAGACTCCATCCGCTAAAGAAGTGCCATCTTTTCGAAGTTTCAAAGGCCGGTCGTATGTGTCGCCGTGTTACATGCATGTGTGCGTATGTGTTGCCGTGTGATTCGATGTTAATGGAACTGCACCTGGCCGTGTGCGAAACAGTTTGTACAAACGAATTGCTGCCAGCGGGAACAACTTTCACATGCTTTACGGTGTATAAGACCTGCCCTAACTCCTCTAATTCTATTGCTGGCTCGAAGAAAAAACTTCATCACAAACTTATCATCGTTGTCGGAGGCCTTCGCTTTCAACACTTCGACGCCCCGAATACCGGTCGCTACGGAAGTATGAAAATTCAGTTTACACTTTCTTGTATCTTGTTGCCGTTACATCCTCGTACGACGAGGTATTCGATTTGAGTGACAATGTGTCAAGTGACAAGTGAACATATACTGGTGTACAGAGCACAACAAAAAACGAATCCCAACCATGAACTCCTCTAGGCAAAATACTGTCGACACGTTCGCAACAATT
>KZ061920.1:36314-49797 GCA_002091835.1 Anopheles maculatus | reverse complement strand
AAGAGCGCATAAGCTTTCTGCGGCTGAAAATAAATCACACTTTGTAGTGAAAGTTGAAGAAAATCGAAAACCTATCGACAAGATGTTTTCCGTGAATTTGTGGACGGTACAGGAGAAAAGCACTTAATCCGATGGTTACAGAACATAAAAAAAGGAATTGTGTACATTTCTCGGTGCTATTGTTTATTGTAGGATAATGAAAATTTTATTCCACTCAATGCGCTAACAAGCGGGAAGACGATCCGTTTGAAATATTTTATCCACCGAACGATGTTGCTATAAATAATGGTCAAAATGGCCGGGTGCGATCGGTCGACAGAACCACAGCACAATGGGCACTTACCGAAATATGATTGAAAAGAAGGAACACATTTTAAAGTGTGTTGTTAATCATTATTTTTACAGGCGAAATAAAAACTTTAAAACTATCCTATTTACCTAAACTAAAATCCAAGATGTGAGAGACAGGTTTAGGAATTTTGTTGTTGTCGTTAATGATAAATGGCGAATAATTTCTTACTTAATTGATTGGAGCATGACTTTGAACGGAAATGATAACTTAATTTGTCATTAGTACGACAAAAAAAAAGAATAAAATATTGAAATAGAGATACGAGGCGTCTTCACAGCGAGAATATTGTTAAGATACTAGGCGTCTCCATAGCGAGCATATGCTTGAGATACTAGGCGTCTCCATAGCAAGAATATTCTTGACATACTAGGCGTCTCCATAGCGAGAATATGCTTGAGATACTAGGCGTCTCCATAGCGAGAATATGTTTGAGATACTAGGCGTCTCCATCCCCCGTAACATTCGTAGCGCTAATAGACCGAAATCGATCTAATCTCCATACACACACATAATATTATACCGCCGTGTATGGAGACTAGATCGATTCTGGTCTATTAGCGCTACGAATGTTACGGGGGAGAGCTTCTAAAGCACCACTAAGAGACCGTCGAGTTATGGTCTATTAAGATCTAATTTCGTTCTAAAATGTTACCGGGGCATAGCAAGAGTATTCTTGAGATACTATGCGTCTCCATAGCTAAAATAGATATGTGATACTAGGCGTCTCCATAACGATATATTGCTTAATTAGTATTGATATCTTCCTTTCACTTTATGATTAACTGATTAGCTTACGAAAGCCACAAAAAATCCTATTTTTACCACTGTCGAAATAAAGTCCCCATAGTGCCAAGAGTGTAATGATAAATTGATCAACGGGAAAAAAGGAAACTAGAACATTCGACAAACATTTAACTTGTGCCGGTGTGCAAGCACTTGAGCGTCGAGATTTTTCCTTTTCTCGTTATTTTCTTATGCTCACAAACCACACATAAAAAGAGATTTAGATTTTTTTTTCGTTTCGTATTCCCCGCACTCGGAAATGGTTAAGATGCGTGTTCATAAATTTTGCACATCTCAGGGTCCAGCCAAACAACAAGGGTAGGAGAGAAATGAAATATTGGCCAAAAATTAATTCCATCATATTGAGCCTGCCTGTGGACACATTGCGTGCTACGGTGGCATTATTAGAAAACTGGGCAAACCATAATATAATGGAAAGCAGTTGGCACGAGCAAACGGCTTTTATGGTCGCTCAGTACGGTCCATTAACCCGCTTGATGTGAGTTAGAATATTAATAACAAACATTTGACGCTTTGACCGGCAACGGGAGCCAAACGCGTACGGAAGTTGTTGACGAAAGTTGTTCATTGAAAATGATTCACATCAAAACGGAACGGGACGCCATTCATTAGATATACGGGGAAAGAAACAAAAATTGGTAAGGAAATTTTTGCTCAGGATGTTTCACAACATGTTTCACCTTGTTGCTGACATTGATTTCTTTCGAGAGGAAAAGCATGAAAACCCCAATAGTGTGCCGCTTGATGGAATTTCAAGCGGCCATCATGTGTCGCCTTTCGATGTTACTCTGTTGACCCTGTTGTGTACGAATCCTTTTCCCATTTGATTGTCCCAATTGAAATCGCGTTTCAAACCTGAAGACGTGATGCCTGCGCAGAACGACAGCATCGGGACAACATAATCGGGGCTCATTATCGATGTATCTGCTACATCATCATCAACATCATCATCATCCCGATCATTGTATTCCAACGCGTAGAGAACCTCTCGGCGTAGGCAAGCAGCAAATAACGTTACAGGTCTTTGCTTCATCTTCACACACATATGCACGCATTTCGCAAGGTCGTTTTTCTCGATTTCCGGACAGTGCGGATTGGAGCCATCCAATTTTATGTGGATGATGTCACACATGGAGGGTAAAACCACATACCGGTAAAAGGCCTGGACCCGTTTTCACCTGGTTGAATATGAGCAACAGCAACAAAAAAAGAGTCTAAACTGTATGTTTTCGATGAGTTTGTGTTCGGTTATTTGAATGCTAGGCGGTCCCCCGTTCACCATCTGCTCAATTTTGTTTGTAATGATTTTTTCTTCTCCTTTCTATCTGTTGGAGGGAAAAAAATGAAGGGAAATATAAATCTTACATCACAGGTTAAAGAACCTGTACCACTTTTATGTGTGTACGTGTGTGTGAACGGAAGTCTGAGATTTAACAACGTTTTCTTCTTCAGTTTTTGTTTTGTTTTGCTTGCTTGTCAACCCAAAGCCAACAACCCCGGCAGTCAAAGCACATGGTGACATCTAGCATAAACGCTCGCTGGTATGAGCTTTCAAGAACGGAACGGCTCTTTGTGTATGGATGTTATCTGCGTGTGTGGCCTGGGGACAGAATGTGTGTATATGCGGAAGCTGTCACCGACAGGATAAACATTACTTTCCACGCATGTGTGTGTGTCGGAAACGTTCAAATGTGTCCTTACCGTTTTATTATATCGTACAGAGATTGCAGCGAGAAATACCTGGAAATATGGAAAAGAAATGTGTTTGAAAATTAGCTTTAACCGGCTTGTATTAAATATTATTATATAATTACATTAATAATAGTTCGCTGACTAGTCTAAAAACTTTTTTAGTTTTAAGGAAATAAAACAAAGGCTCGTTATGATGCAAAATCAACCGTTACATGCAGCTCAGATGGGACTTTTAAAACTTATTGAATTAATCAGAAATAGTACAATATTTTCCTCTTAAGATTCAAGCAAAACAAACATACAAAATGACCGAAACTTATCATATTTTTTAAAGTATCTTTGCCTGAGGATTTTTATTAACATCCAACACCTAAAAGTTGCACCCAGGGAAAAAACCAAACAAAACAATATATTGGAGTACATGTGGCCCTCTATCCGTCAGACTTAGAAACACTCCAATTCTAAACAAATGAGAAAGAATTTGGTCTAAGTCTATGTTAGGTCCAACGTTGAATTAAAGTGAAGGCTCTAAACATGGAGTTGAAGTAACTCACTACTTATTTGTCGAGTTACAATGATCCTTACAGTCTGTAAAACATATTACTTATTAAAATTTATGAGTTCTCTGCAGAATGTAATGCATGTTAAAATTATGTGAAGATTAATAAAAACTAAAGCCCGGAGCATCACCAACATTTTACCCCGTTTCATTTTAAATTTGAGCAACTATACATCCTCGAGGTAAAAAAGCACAAACCTCAGCAAAAGAAAGATCTACAAAGAGAGTGAAAAACAAAACCCTCCGTGTGATGCACTGCCCAAAATGGGTACTGATGTTCAGGTAGAAATTTATCTTCCCTATTACGAAAAACCCACACAGTTCTCCGAAACGACACCACATTAAAAAAGGGTTCTGCTTTCTGCAGCTACTTTTGGTAGCGACGTGCTGTTGGGTTCCGTGTAGCGGGGGTAGCAGTAGTTCGTGGTTTAGATAACGTTAGCATGAACCTTGTACCTTTGCAGTGAAGTTTAACGTAAAAGAACGAACCGTGTAGTAAAACTTACGGCGAACAAAATTGCACCGTGTCAGTAAATGCCGGGACGCACTCAAACTTGCCCACTTACAGGAACGCTCACATGCACAAGCATCCAGAAAAAGCTGAAGCACAGCTCTGTTCAGTGATTTTTGCACTGCAAAGCTTTTTTTTCTCTGCGCGGCTCTACCCAGTGACGGAGTACCGATGAGTGCAAAATACAGATAATCATAAATGGTTTTTCCAAGTATGGCGTACCGTGCTCTTCTCAATTTCCGGCCGAGTCCCATCCAGAAAATGAGTTTCCCGCCATTTTTACTCGGTGTCATCGTTTTTCGCTTTTGCAAAACCGTTTTTTTTCTTCTCACCCTGCATTTGCTCCTCTACTACTCTACAGCCACCACTAGTTGCTATGGCCGCAACGGAAGTGTTTATGAATTGCATACACTAACTTACTTCGGTCCTTAATTAAAGTTGAAAGGAACTATTTTACAGCGCCAAAGTGAGGTTATAAAAGCGTGTTATGGAGTCCGAAGGAAAAAAACGCGTCGCCAACGTCGTAAAGAGGAAGGAAGTGTCCTTTGGCATTTCATTGGATCACGTCAAACGCAATATAAAGTGTTACTGATGTTCAGGTAGAAATTTATCTTCCCTATTACGAAAAACCCACACAGTTCTCCGAAACGACACCACATTAAAAAAGGGTTCTGCTTTCTGCAGCTACTTTTGGTAGGGCCGTGCTGTTGGGTTCCATGTAGCGGGGGTAGCAGTAGTTCGTGGTTTAGATAACGTTAGCATGAACCTTGTACCTTTGCAATGAAGTTTAACGTAAAAGAACGAACCGTGTAGTAAAACTTACGGCGAACAAAATTGCACCGTGTCAGTAAATGCCGGGACGCACTCAAACTTGCCCACTTACAGGAACGCTCACATGCACAAGCATCCAGAAAAAGCTGAAGCACAGCTCTGTTCAGTGATTTTTGCACTGCAAAGCTTTTTTTTCTCTGCGCGGCTCTACCCAGTGACGGAGTACCGATGAGTGCAAAATACAGATAATCATAAATGGTTTTTCCAAGTATGGCGTACCGTGCTCTTCTCAATTTCCGGCCGAGTCCCATCCAGAAAATGAGTTTCCCGCCATTTTTACTCGGTGTCATCGTTTTTCGCTTTTGCAAAACCGTTTTTTTTCTTCTCACCCTGCATTTGCTCCTCTACTACTCTACAGCCACCACTAGTTGCTATGGCCGCAACGGAAGTGTTTATGAATTGCATACACTAACTTACTTCGGTCCTTAATTAAAGTTGAAAGGAACTATTTTACAGCGCCAAAGTGAGGTTATAAAAGCGTGTTATGGAGTGCGAAGGAAAAAAACGCGTCGCCAACGATCGTAAAGAGGAAGGCAGTGCACACAGTACATTGGCATTTCATTGGATCACGCCAAACGCAATATAAAGTGTTTGTGTCGATTTCTGTACAGTCGAATAGCTCACTCAAACTCGTAACATCAAACACGGGGCACCATGATGCAATATTAACGCCATTTAAGTAATGAATCTTCGGGCGACAGTCACGGTTGACTCCCACGCGTACTGCTGTGCGACAAACACACAAGGACAAAAAGACAAACGACACTGCAGGGCTCACCACACACACACACACACACACACACACGCACACACATCACAAAACAGCGAACAAACGCATGATCCCGCGTGACGGGGCAGAGGCAACAAACATGTCGGACAATTAGATTTTCGACGAATCGTTCGGATTGTCTACGCCGAATGTTTGGAGGCGTTTCACCTTCAATGGAAGCTAATTACATTTCCCGACCATTCCGAGACCCAAAACCAATCCAATCCGGCGTACAGTGATTTGTCACTCTGATGCGGAGGGAACAAAACAAATAAATTTCTTTCGCCTTGTTCGTTGTTCCTGTTTTGGAGCTCTTAGGATGGATTGAAGTGCGAACAAATTCGACAGCTAGAAATAGCTGATTTACTTATTTTAAGCTCATCCAATGCCTAAAACCCTGGGATGAAATAAATTAAAATTTATTCCACTCTTTCGCTCACCCTCTGCGGCTTCCCTTCTGCTGTGCTTTGTTGTGGCGTATTGCCTTGAACTTTGAACGTTCGTCTAATATTCCCAACCAAATCAGTTCGCGTAATGGTGACAAGTGCCTATCGTGCAGACGTCACTTCTGTAACAGCCAACTTGCTTTTCCCAATTGGTCCTTCGTTTCTAAACGCTTTTTCTTCCATTCAGCAAGTCAGTGACAGGTTTTCCCTGGGATGGGAGTGCGAGACAAAAACAAAACTCCCGGGGTAGGAATTAATATCTTAACTCGATTAGGAATTTACGGCACAACCGAAAGGTTTCGTTTCGGCTTGCTGATGACAACTTCCCTCAACTTTTCAACCACCAACGAATTGATTAATTCGCTTCTCTTTCGCTCTGTAGCAATTTTCCTATTTTATTTTACTTATTTCTCTACTTGATTTCATGAAGTCATCCAAATTTTCTTACCAAACTCCTCTTTGCTTCTTTCTACTTACAGCAAAGGCACAACGAATGGCACGAATAGCGGACGACAGTGACTTCGAAGCGCTGAAACGACTGGTCGACAATCACGACGGCTGGACGCTCGAGCTGTCCAAATCCGACACGGAGGTGTACACCCGGCCCGTGCCCGGCTGCAACTTTAACATGGTCAAGATACACACCGAGTTTGCCGACGTCACCGCCGACATTGTGTTCGATGTGCTGCACGATCCCGACTATCGGAAGGTTTGGGATTCGCACATGCTGGCCAGCGAGGAAATTGGCATACTGAACGTCAACAATGACGTCGGTTACTACGCAAGTGAGTAAGAGTAGATATCGAACCTCTTCCGCATTCGGACAAGCTTCGCTTGATTAATCGTGAATGCGTGGGTAGAAGATTCGGAGCGGGAGGATGTGGAGTTGTAGCGAAAGAGGAAGAAGGTGTTGTTATTCGCCTACGGATGCGATAAAACGTTCGATAGGGTACGCTTGATAGGGGCTATAAAAACCCCCGGCAAACGCGTCCAAGTATTTCGTTTCGCTTGTCTTTCACGCGGGCGCTGATTTAATCTTCACTTTTCACGGTAAATAATATCATCCCCGTAACGGTGGGGTGTTTGAAAGGGTGGTCGTTTTGGCTAGTATTTTATTTTCTATTCAACAGGCCCGAAAGCTGTGTGTGCTTATACCCTTTTCTACGTTTACCGTACATTAATACCGAAACCACTTGTAATACGTCATGAGAGCCCCATTTGCACCCCGAGCCGGTATTTTGGCGGGTGTTTTCTTCCGAGGACGGTCGTCATCAAGGGAGAGGGTTATTACTCTGAGTGTGTGTGTGTTCCGATGTGGTCGTAAAGAATACGCTACTATGGAGCGTCTGCAGAACAACTCAAGGTCAAAAATAGCTTTTTGATGTTAAAGCAATTCTCATACAGTTTTGGTATTTTAACATCCATAGGATGCTTCATATACCGCCTAATTGGACAGGGTTTAACAATATAACTTTACAGAAAACAAATATCCTTGAGATATTTAAAAAAGTCCTTTACAGAAAAGGAAAAAGAGCGTTTGAAGTCCTGAAGTTTGTAAAACCCTGTATATTGAGTTCAAGTACTGGGCGCCTCCTCTAACTAAAATTAATTTATTTGAAAAAATAAACACATCTTGGATTACTGAGCAGAGTTAAATATGAATTCTTCTATAAATCCTTAATAATCTTAAATTGAACTCTTTTTATCTCAATTGCTTAAATCGAATTTTTATATCAAGTACTTAGTAGTTAAAGTTAAATATTCTACAATTTTGGAAGATAAATTATGGCGTTTTTAATGATATGCAACTCGTGTCATTCAAAATGTGTGAACCGTCAGCATTTTTTAACCAATTTTGCCTCATAGTTCACAACCCATAGCATTTCACCGTTGGATCAAGATCAGGACTCGGCGCGCACGCTGATTGGTGTGGAGCAATTGCTTTATTTATTCACTTGTCCCCCATCTTACGCCTGTTGTGGGCGTCACCGGTGGGCCACACGGCTGACCTCGGTTTAACCTCGGTTTTGGTGGGTTTAAGAGTTCGCGGAAGATGAATCCAGCAGGAAAACTTTACCGAAAATGGCTGACTTGAGTAAATTAATTTTTCATAACACCCGGCCCGCGTGTTTGTGTTTGTGTGTATGGCAAACATACACAGGAGAGTTGGGATGGAGCAGATTTACAGACCCATTAGCAGCTCAGACCCTTCGCTCTACCTTCATCATATTCGCTTATCTAGCGGGTAATAACATTTGCAGCTTATTGTGAGCAGGTTATGCTAATGCGGTAAAGCCACGGGATGGCGGTTTAAGATCGTCTTAAGATCAACAGGATGTATATTTCACAACCAAGCAATGGTTTTTTGGCAGGTGGAACACATTACAAAAACATGGTACACGTGCGCCCGGTAATTCGACCCGTGTCACACGTGCCATTAACGGCAATGAATTTACCCTGGCTGTGAAGGTATAAATTGTTTAACTTTCGTAGAAGAGTATTAATCATCTAAAACAATAAAAGTTGGAGAACAAAAATGTTCCTAGGACGAACGAATGAATGGAAACCTATTAATCTTTATTCATATCGCACACTTCCACGCTGTGCATTAATTGGAAACGATTGGATCATGCAAATTGCCGAGCTGTGGCACAATTGCCCGCAAGGTGGCATAAGAACTTGCTACAGGAAAATTTTACGATCGAAACACAACTTGCCACAAGAAATCTGGAACTTTTACTTCAAGCTAGCGGAACCATAAAACTTGGGAAACCACCACATTACCCTACTCGAACAGTTCACGCAACAAACGAAAAAACAATTTACCAAACATGGCTCCAAAATAGAAGGCATATCGTGCTGACATGGCTTTGATTTTTCTTCCGGTTGTAAGGTGACTTTCTCTGTGCACTTCCAGGTTTCCCGTTCCATTCTTTCTTTCCCGTACTTTGTTTACTTCCCAGAATAAAGATACTAATCAGAAATTCACACTCACACACTGCTAAAACAAAGCTCGGAAAACGCAAAGTTTCAGCTTTTTGCCCGGAAGCATGTGTAAATGTGCCACCGCTGCGGAGAAGAATTCAGCTTCCAAACCAGAGAGATGTAAATTGGTTTAAATTGCTTGAGATTTTGCTTTACTTGCCGAGCGTTCCCCGAAGGGATCGGATCAGTGAACCAACCCCCCGATAATACGCATCTGTAACAACAACACTGTTGAGCGAGCATTACAGCAGCAATAAGTAAGCTTCGGCTGAAGGGAGGCCGGGTGCTTGCTGAACACACAGAAAAGAAGACCCAAGATGGTGGGGCAAGAGTTCCATCATTATTGTTTGAGAAAATTGATGAATTCTCAGATAAAGTAACAACGCGCCTGAAGGTGAGCAAGAACGTTGGACGGATTGTAAAGTGTTGCAAATGGTTCGTAATCGTTAGCAAGCATAATGACAGCTGTATAAAGTGTTGCTTGGATGGTGAAAGAAGTGATGATTGATTCTTTTCTGGGGAGAAGCGTGTACGAGGGAGCTTTTCAGTTTTAGACATTCTCTTTCAGTAATGTGCACAATATTTAAAAGCTACGCATAATGTAATGCTCATTATATTTTAAAATCCTGAAAGTATGCAATAGTAAAACATTGGAACAAATGTCAACAATTAAATACGGTGACAGAATATAATTATTAAACTTGTTTATTCTCGTCAATTAGAAAGCAAAAACTAAATGAATTGCATACTTCCAGGCGCGAGCATTTACGAAAGGCGAGTCTCGAACTAGAGACATATAAACCTGGAGTGTTGCTTCCAGTATCAAAAATTTAAAATCGTTAAATTTTAATCACAGCAAGGATAAGATAGATCTTTTCATGCAGATATTGCTCTAACAAAGTGTATAGAATATTCAAAATCTAGTTCATTATATTAATAGAGCCTGAAAGTATACAACAGTAATCAATCAGCAACCTCAAGCAGGCAACAAGCGCTTCATCGGTGAACAAACAATTTTAACACATAATTGCATACATCTAGGCGCTTACACTGCACATAAAAGAGATACTGTATCATATTAACATAGAACGAACACATATTTTACAAACCTCTTATAACACGAAATGAATTCCTTCATTTGTTATCCGCCTGAGTCGTTAAACTTCATTCATTCCAACGGCAATAGCGCGTGGACCACCTTTAGTTTTACCTTTAGCAGCAATTTCAGGATCCTAAACAATAGCACGCCAATCGTTCCGGGACCCATTTTCGTAGCACAAAAAAAAATCTCGGAAGATCGCATAACACGAATTTCCCGCGGGACTACGAAAGCATGGTTGGTGGTATAAATTGATTGGACCTGCTGCTTATCCTTCTATGAGGTCGAGAACCTACTCCAACCAGCCAAACCGTTACACACCGTGTAAAAAGCTTCTCAAAAAGAATATTGTTTCAGATAGCAAAACACAAAAAAAAAACAACAGGACGATCAAAAGCATACCTTCGATGCCGGCAAGCCTAATCTGGGTCCTCCTCTAGGAGATGGTTTGATTATTTCGGGCCCCAAACGATCGTCTCTCGTTCGCGGCGACAAATGAGGTGATGAAATGGTCCCTTTTGCCGCCCTTCTTTGGTGTCTTGATTTGAAGGATAATCGGGAGCAGCAGATTTGGTAGAGAAGCTTAGGATAAAATAAAAAAAAAACGTAAGGACGAACCATTTAACAACGCTGGACACCACATCCAACAGCAACTTCGTTGCTCATCGTAAACTTTGTACGGCCGTTGAGGGATAGAAGAATGTTCTATGATCCAGACCTCTTGCGGGAAAATCCACTACCACGCTCGAAGCAAAGCTAAAAATATCAAAATACTAAACCACAACGAGCACTTGGCAACGAAGAGCGCCAGAGATAAAACAGGCTCGGTCGGTCTTAATTGAAACCAGTGCCGCGCTTCGTTACCGGTCGCGAACCAGCGTGAAGTTTACTTGCGTCCTGCTTCTTCCTCTCCAAGGCTTCTTTTGTTTTTGTCCGTGAAACTTTGGAGAATGCTTGCGACTTAGGAAGCGGTGGGAGTTAAGAGTCTTTCGCTCTTACCCAGGCACGATCTATATATTGTTGCCGCTTAGCAGGGGATTTAACAAGCGAACATGAAACATCAAACCTAGGAAATGTACGCCCCGGCCACCGTTACATGATACCATCTTCCGAGGACAAGTGTGCCGTTTCCTTGTGTGTGTGTGTGTCGCTTCTACCACCATACGGCCACAAGAAGACATTATTTACTGTATGAAATTACTCGTCTCGTTAGCAGAAGCATGATTGATCTGCTTCAAGGGAGCTTTATTTTGTATCAACAAAACGAACCGTTTCTTATGATAAACAAGGTATAAAGCCTAGCATCAGCAGAAAAACAAATTGCGCATAATGAACAACACAAGGGAAGATTTTCGCTGATTAGAATTGAGGACACAGGTGTTGAAAACTGGCAAAAGAAAAGTGTTTTTACTTTTCTTTAAATAAATTACTACATGAATATAGGAAAATACACTCAATTGCGGACTATTTCAATCACAAATTTTATTGGAAGAGAGTGAGTGAGTGAAAACTATTACACATAATTTGATCGCATCCCAGGAAGCTTTTGAATAAGAGTAATAAAATGCCTTTCGTACAAGCTTTTTTCTCTTTTATTTTGCTTACTTTAATCCTACTAACGGAAGCACCGATTTATATCACCGGTGACATACGGATTCCGTATGTAACTTCACAAATTTACAGTAGATTCAGCCACCCAGCATCCTCCCATCTATCTCTCCCCCCACGGTGAGCCAATTTTCCCTCAATATCGTCCGACCCATCCGCCCAAAAAAAAAAAAGGTTTCGCTCTCGTAAACCGATTAATGGAGCAGAATATTCTTGGAACCGCTCAAATCTAATAACCTCGACCGCCCCGGAGGTCGAAAAAGGGCCTGAGCTGAGTTGGGCCGACCGGTGATGGCACGAAACAGGGGGGCCAAAGAAGCGAAGCCAACGAAAAACCACAAATTGAATTTACTGCTAGCATAGCATTGCATGGAAATCGGTGCGCACACACCCAAGCCGAATCAGAATGTTTCGTCCAAGGGGTTTCAAAATGTGTGCAATTTGCTCGCTGGGAAACCAAGGGAACCAACCAGACAAAAGGTGAACGAGATGTTTGATGTGCGGGTATGCCCCGTCCTAAGAAAACTAACGCAAATTTCGCTAACTCTGCTGTTGCTAATTGATCTGCTGGCAACGTTCACGGGGCAAGATACGGACTGTAAGAACCGGCCACCGGAATTAAGATCTTGATGTTTAAGTGGTGGCTTTTGTGTGCACACTTCAAGGTTAATTAAAGTGAAATTTAGCGAAAAGAAAATTTTCCAAGAATATTTGCAAGATATCGTTTAAAGAACAATTTCAACAAAAACCCCAGGGAAAATACACACACTTCACAATTGCCCTCCAGGGATGTTTGTTTCTTTAATGCAAAAAACTTGCTGCGGAAAAAGAAAACTTCTCCCATTTTCGGTTCCGTTTTGGCGCCCCCAGAGCGTGGAGAACACGATCGCCTCTCCGGGGGATGCCTCATATTTCACGCACCGAGTGGATTAGCATCGGTTTCAGTTTTCGCCCGTTTTTCTATGAAGATGCACACAATCTACGCCCGGCCCGGGAGCGAAACAGGGAAATGGTAGATGTGTTTTTTTCGTTTCGATACGGGAAGAAAATAATAACATTTGATGACTGTGTATTAGCATACTTGGGGCACTAAGGGATGCTATCGTTCATATTTGCGTGAAGGATCTAGTGATGTACAGATACAATTTTTCCTGTAATTCATCACTTGTAAGACAAGTTTATGTATACGTAAAAAGAATTACAAAAAAAACAATTGTTAAAGACTCCAATTTAACATCAAATCATCTAAAAGGACTAACATTATCTTCTTCATTTTCCACTCTGTGCCCGCACGGGGAAGAAAAACCATCCCGAATGTGCCACGTGCACAACAGTTTCTCCATTTCCCTGCGGGATGTTTTTGCAACTGAAATAAAAAGTTCCCAACTTCTGGAATGTCGTAATTTACACGTAAAATAAAATCAAAAAAACTTTAGCAATAAAGCGCTACTTTTATCATCTCCTTCGCTACCTTCCGATGAGACAGGGAACACGAACATTCACTTTAACGATTCGAATCTATTCGAATGTGGCTCACATATCTGTGGTTGTTAATAGTCTCGGTTTGAAGATTCGATTTGAAATCTAAGGGGACATTCCAAGGGAATGTGTCAAAAAGGAGCAGACACTTTAAATCCATCTTTAAACACTCTGCTGCTAATAACTCTCTACACACATACTTTACATATCCGTGTGACGATTGTTTTGCATCACTTCAAACGAACCTTCACTCAACACTCAACACTCCCACGGCACTCATTACTGTGGTGTCAAAGAAAAAAGCAACAATCTCAAACATGATTTTAACCATTTAAAAATATTTACCCT
>KZ061920.1:7267-34848 GCA_002091835.1 Anopheles maculatus | reverse complement strand
AAGGACGAACCATTTAACAACGCTGGACACCACATCCAACAGCAACTTCGTTGCTCATCGTAAACTTTGTACGGTCGTTGAGGGATAGAAGAATGTTCTATGATCCAGACCTCTTGCGGGAAAATCCACTACCACGCTCGAAGCAAAGCTAAAAATATCAAAATACTAAACCACAACGAGCACTTGGCAACGAAGAGCGCCAGAGATAAAACAGGCTCGGTCGGTCTTAATTGAAACCAGTGCCGCGCTTCGTTACCGGTCGCGAACCAGCGTGAAGTTTACTTGCGTCCTGCTTCTTCCTCTCCAAGGCTTCTTTTGTTTTTGTCCGTGAAACTTTGGAGAATGCTTGCGACTTAGGAAGCGGTGGGAGTTAAGAGTCTTTCGCTCTTACCCAGGCACGATCTATATATTGTTGCCGCTTAGCAGGGGATTTAACAAGCGAACATGAAACATCAAACCTAGGAAATGTACGCCCCGGCCACCGTTACATGATACCATCTTCCGAGGACAAGTGTGTCGTTTCCTTGTGTGTGTGTGTGTGTGTGTGTCGCTTCTACCACCATACGGCCACAAGAAGACATTATTTACTGTATGAAATTACTCGTCTCGTTAGCAGAAGCATGATTGATCTGCTTCAAGGGAGCTTTATTTTGTATCAACAAAACGAACCGTTTCTTATGATAAACAAGGTATAAAGCCTAGCATCAGCAGAAAAACAAATTGCGCATAATGAACAACACAAGGGAAGATTTTCGCTGATTAGAATTGAGGACACAGGTGTTGAAAACTGGCAAAAGAAAAGTGTTTTTACTTTTCTTTAAATAAATTACTATATGAATACATGAAAATACACTCAATTGCGGACTATTTCAATCACAAATTTTATTGGAAGAGAGTGAGTGAGTGAAAACTATTACACATAATTTGATCGCATCCCAGGAAGCTTTTGAATAAAAGTAATCAAATGCCTTTCGTAAAAGCTTTTTTCCCTTTTATTTTGCTTACTTTAATCCTACTAACGGAAGCACCGATTTATATCACCGGTGACATACGGATTCCGTATGTAACTTCACAAATTTACAGTAGATTCAGCCACCCAGCATCCTCCCATCTATCTCTCCCCCCACGGTGAGCCAATTTTCCCTCAATATCGTCCGACCCATCCGCCCAAAAAAAAAAAGGTTTCGCTCTCGTAAACCGATTAATGGAGCAGAATATTCTTGGAACCGCTCAAATCTAATAACCTCGACCGCCCCGGAGGTCGAAAAAGGGCCTGAGCTGAGCTGGACCGACCGGCGATGGTTGGCACGAAACAGGGGGGCCAAAGAAGCGAAGCCAACGAAAAACCACAAATTGAATTTACTGCTAGCATAGCATTGCATGGAAATCGGTGCGCACACACCCAAGCCGAATCAGAATATTTCGTCCAAGGGGTTTCAAAATGTGTGCAATTTGCTCGCTGGGAAACCAAGGGGACCAACCAGACAAAAGGTGAACGAGATGTTTGATGTGCGGGTATGCCCCGTCCTAAGAAAACTAACGCAAATTTCGCTAACTCTGCTGTTGCTAATTGATCTGCTGGCAACGTTCACGGGGCAAGATACGGACTGTAAGAACCGGCCACCGGAATTAAGATCTTGATGTTTAAGTGGTGGCTTTTGTGTGCACACTTCAAGGTTAATTAAAGTGAAATTTAGCGAAAAGAAAATTTTCCAAGAATATTTGCAAGATATCGTTTAAAGAACAATTTCAACAAAAAACCCAGGGAAAATACACACACTTCACAATTGCCCTCCAGGGATGTTTGTTTCTTTAATGCAAAAAACTTGCTGCGGAAAAAGAAAACTTCTCCCATTTTCGGTTCCGTTTTGGCGCCCCCAGAGCGTGGAGAACACGATCGCCTCTCCGGGGGATGCCTCATATTTCACGCACCGAGTGGATTAGCATCGGTTTCAGTTTTCGCCCGTTTTTCTATGAAGATGCACACAATCTACGCCCGGCCCGGGAGCGAAACAGGGAAATGGTAGATGTGTTTTTTTCGTTTCGATACGGGAAGAAAATAATAACATTTGATGACTGTGTATTAGCATACTTGGGGCACTAAGGGATGCTATCGTTCATATTTGCGTGAAGGATCTAGTGATGTACAGATACAATTTTTCCTGTAATTCATCACTTGTAAGACAAGTTTATGTATACGTAAAAAGAATTACAAAAAAAACAATTGTTAAAGACTCCAATTTAACATCAAATCATCTAAAAGGACTAACATTATCTTCTTCATTTTCCACTCTGTGCCCGCACGGGGAAGAAAAACCATCCCGAATGTGCCACGTGCACAACAGTTTCTCCATTTCCCTGCGGGATGTTTTTGCAACTGAAATAAAAAGTTCCCAACTTCTGGAATGTCGTAATTTACACGTAAAATAAAATCAAAAAAACTTTAGCAATAAAGCGCTACTTTTATCATCTCCTTCGCTACCTTCCGATGAGACAGGGAACACGAACATTCACTTTAACGATTCGAATCTATTCGAATGTGGCTCACATATCTGTGGTTGTTAATAGTCTCGGTTTGAAGATTCGATTTGAAATCTAAGGGGACATTCCAAGGGAATGTGTCAAAAAGGAGCAGACACTTTAAATCCATCTTTAAACACTCTGCTGCTAATAACTCTCTACACACATACTTTACATATCCGTGTGACGATTGTTTTGCATCACTTCAAACGAACCTTCACTCAACACTCAACACTCCCACGGCACTCATTACTGTGGTGTCAAAGAAAAAAGCAACAATCTCAAACATGATTTTAACCATTTAAAAATATTTACCCTGCTGCGGTATGCGGCAACCTTCGATGCGTGCCGCGAGTTTTTTTGTTTTGTTTTCAAGAAAAGCCACTTGAAGAATGACTCTCCGCAAACCACGGGCAATACACAATGATCCTGGGAGGGGATGAACTAAGGCAGACCGAAGCAGAAGGCACAGGGGTGAGCAGAGGGCGTTGAAAAACATTTTACGAGTTTATTAAACCTCGATATAGCGTGTGCCGGTAGGAGGCTCGTGGCGCACCACGAGCCTTTGGGGCCGATATTCCTGGTGTTTATTTGTGCTCTGGGGCCTCTTTTTTACGTACGATGAAGCCAATAGGCAGTAAAGTAAGGGGACGACGAAGAAGAAGAATGTTGAAGTGTGGTGCTGAGGTTGCATACATTAAATACTTCTCAACCCACTGCCGGGGAATACTAAGCGCGGTATGCACGATCGAAAGGTGTGGAATTCTAAGTACAAGTTGGCTACCTTCATTGTTGTATTGATTTTAGGAGGCTTGACATTTCAAAATGCTCTACGTCATTGAGCTAAAAAGGGTGGGAAAGTTTTTCTTCTTTTACCTTCTTGAGACTATTATAAACCAATTACGCCACCTGTAACATCTTATACATGTAGCCATATAAAAACATTTACTGCGAATGCATCAACACTCATCATGGCACATCCAGATCGTAATAGTAACCCATCCTCAGTTGTATTCTAGTGTCGTACTACTTGAACCGATTCTGAACACCTCAAGCATAGAGTGTTAAGCTTCTTCTTCTTTCTTGGCCTAACGACCTCTTACGTCATGCCTGCCATTTTTGGCTTACTAGACTTGTTGTTACCGCATAGTTGGATAGTCAGTCCTCACTATGGGGGAACGGCCCAGATGAGACTTGAACCCCGGTCCTGCCGTGTGAAGACCGGCGCCGCTGTCGAATCTACTACCGGGCCGCACCGCGAGTGTAAAGCGAGTATTAAGGTAAGACATTCAAATCACAGATAGTCAACCATTGAATAAAGCAACCCCAACAATTAGTTAATGCAACTGTGATAATTTATCAAAAATACCTTAAAAGCTTTACCTGTTATGCAAAACAAACCAAAAAATCAATTTCCATAAATCCAATCCTCATAAACATACAGCAAATGGGAAAAAATCAACATTGTAAGTCCCTTATTGCGTTTAAACGCTACTCAACCGTACATAAACACACCGCACACGAACGAACGATCAATTCGCCCATTTTACTATGATGAAACGCAAACACATTCGTATTCAAATTTAATTAAAAATCATCATTTACGTGCACCGGCAGTAAACAAATCTGGTGTGGTCTAATAATAATGCAAAAAAAAAAAAATCCTTACACCCCAAAAACAGCTCATAAGCACGCATGGGAAAAACTCATCAAATGCTACAGTACTGAGGTTTTATTTTCGCAAAAAAAAGCTTGACTTTTCACCAGTGCTGGTGCATCGGTCGTGAGGCAGTATACCATTTGGGAGGTACACTGTATTGAATTACACGAATTAGCATTTTACCGGGCGAATGCACAATGCAGTGCCGGGAAGCTATACCGTCACAGTAAATTCATGTTTCATTCATGGTTCATAAAAACAGCGCACACCGCTTTGTTTGAGGTTCACCCGATTTTACCCGGGAAAGGGATATTATTTTGCACCCAACGAACATCCCATAACGTCCCGTTGTATGACGATGTTGTGGGAACACGCTGCTCTTGATGGGATGGGCTCGGGTTTTTGTTACTTTGCACCGAGCAGAAGTAGAAGAAACACAACTAAGGGAATTTATGAATATTGAGCAATTTCAATGAATGTTTATACAGCCCCCGAAAGAAGATAAAAAATGGTTTGTGTGTACATAACTTAGGCATATATTCGACAATCTTCCTTTATATGCAGGGAGTATATATATTTAGAGCTTTTTATGCATTTTTGTATGCATGATTTGTTCTAGCGTGAATATTAATAACATTTTCACCACATTTTGTGTGTTTTGAAAGTTGACAGATAGGGGGCGCTTCTCTAATGTTATGCATACTTTTTTTGCTAGGTAAAGCGTTAGCATAGATGTTCAAAAGTAATAGGTTAAGACCTTTAAAGAGCAGAAATTTCACCGTAACTATTATAAACTATATATGTTATGATTAAACGTTGACAGATCCAAATTAATTTCGCCTGATTTAAAACCAATTATGAGCAAAACTCTCACCGTTAGCTAAACGTTTTAGTGACCACTGCTTGCACTAGCTAACAAGTGTCCCTGTATTTGAAGAGAAAAGAACCCCCTGAGGAGCTAAATTTTTCCATTTCACCGAGCGTATCGTTTTCGATGCAAATTTAATGCTTCTCCATCTTTACCTTTACCTAACCTTCGTATGACAAAATAAAAAGCTCCAAACACTTCATTTGCGATGCAAAGTGAATACGTTTACGTTCGGTAAAACTTCCATGCGCCCGATCGCTACCTACTGACGGGGCTCCCATCCTTTTTACATGCGGTTTATCGTTTAAATCGAAGAGAAAACGAATAGCAAACGTATTATGAATAATTTTCTTCTTGTTTCTCGTTCCCGCTAGTGTCCTGCCCGCCACCGCTCAAACCACGCGACTTCGTTCTGCAACGGTCCTGGCTCGATACGGGACCACAAGGCGAACAGATGCTGCTGTCACGCTCGGTACCCCACAAAAACTATCCACCCAAGAAGGGTTACGTACGGTAGGTGCAATGTTTGTGCTTGGATTTTCTCTTTTTTTCGTTCCACACTAGGTTTTCTGTGTGCTAATAGGAATTCATCTGCTAATTAATTTCCATTTTTCTTTTGTCCCCTCCAGTGCGATGTCGTACATTACCGGGTTCGTGCTGCGAACGAACGAAAACTCAAAGACTGGCTGTATACTTAAGTACGTAGCGCACTGTGACCCGCAAGGTACGCTACCGCCCTGGCTCGTGAACAAGGTAACGCACACGCTCGGCCCCCGGATGGTGAAGGATCTCAAGAAGGCTGCCCTTGGGTACGCGAGCTGGAAACAGACGCAACCACATCTACGAAAACCGTGGCGCTTCCCGGAGGAGATCCGATGTCCAAGGATATCAATCGATGATGTAAGTTGACACCGCTCACGCCGGGCAAAAGCTCATTTTAATATTGATGAACGTATTTTTCTTCCCATCCCAGTGTCTCGATACGGTCCCAGTTCCACTAGCACTTCCACCAGCAACAGGTTCGACGAAAAGCGTACCACAACAATCCAACCCCCAGCATGGAGCCCAACAGCAACCCCCTACCACGCAACGCAAACTACCCCAGCTGAAAACGCAAACTAATGGTCGCGTGCTACCGATCCTGCACAAAAAGGCTCAATCGACACCGTCGTCACCCGTGGTGGAAGAAGCCAAGTTTCTGAAGCGCGAAGAACTCAAAGAGAAAGCGCTCGACGAAAAGCGTAAGGACGAGAAGAAAAAGCCGAAAGAACCCAAAGAGGCCAAAGGGAAGGAAAGCAAAGACAGCCCGAAAAGCACCAAAGAGCTAGAGAAGGAAGCGAAGGCAGCTGCGAAGGAGAGTAAAAAGCTTAGCAAAGCGGCAGCAAAAGAAGCGGCCGCGGCCGAAAGTGCACTGGCGAAGAAGGAGAAAAAAGAGAAAGGACTTACCAAGCGAAGATCTTTGTTGAATTTAAAGTTTTAGTTAGTTGTAAGTTGGCAAGGAGCAAACAAAACTGGTGTAAGAGATGTAACCGGATTAGCGGAAACGACGATACAGGGTGTTGATTGAGATTTTCTATCAGTATTATGCGATCGACGAGGAATCGAAACGAAGCAGCAACAAAAACGCACAATCACTCCAGCAGCATCCACACAATCGAAATGTTTCCTCCTTGGAGCAAACACAAAAGGGAATAAAGGAAGGAACATTTGAAACCAAATACAATAATGGGACGATACGAAAAACAGAGAAATGTTTTGAAAACGCTCGTAATTCAAAACTGCACAATACAGTAACGATTTTTTAACTGCAACTGTAGAGAGTGATTAGCAAACGAAATTTTTGTACAGAAAATCTTAAATATTGGCATTTTCCTTTTGGCGATTGATATTGTTCGCACTTTAAATCGTTTTTTTAGATTATGAAATAATTTTACAAGCATATCCACACACAAGAAAAGGACGAACATGAAACATCAGTTCAGGCTGAAGATCAATTTTATCATGTTATAGAAAAGTGTCCACATGTTTATAACAACGCAAAGTTTATGATTAACAACAGTCAAAGCAATCAACAACTTGGCTTTCAGTTACTATCCCACATTGCAAATGGTTTCGCAACAAAATTTACAATCTTTTGTGCATAATACTCATCAAATTATTGTTCGAAACAATCAATGTGTACTAAAAAAAAAAAAACAATCCCACATGTTGTGTGCAATAAACAACAGCTAACAAGCTTTTAAAAATTTCAAGTCAATTCTTGGCAACGAATTTGTGTTGGGATGTGCTAGAAGTAATTGAAATATTTCTTCAAATTATTAGCTAAACATTTGCGCTTCAGCATGTACATAAGTACCGAGGTGTGTAAATAACGAAACAAAAACGTAAAATCGAATCATGAACAATAGCTTAAATCGCTCCCTAGGAGTATGTTGAAGTGTGTACATGTGTTTGTTGTTGTTAGGAACTGTTAGGATAGTAAGCAAAACCTGTACATCTTGTTTGAAAATGTACCGCAAGCGAACAAAACCAAACAGCCATCGGAATAAAACGTGATAACATACTTAGAATGGCGCCTGGCTAACCGTTGCCTTTACTACGATCGCAACGGTTACAGTGTGCTAAAAAACTAAAAACCTGTACTAAAAACCTAACCTTATACGCGCTGCTGCTGAGTGAGACGTATAATTAGATACTTTTTCGATAAGGAAGGCTACACGGCCTATCGGTACGCGTCGAAAATGAACTTCTTAATCTCTGGACGTGCAGCAAGAGTCAGTTAGATAGGCCAAAGAAACGAAACGAAAGGCGAACGACAATTAGAATTGTAAGACTTTTCTCTACGCTACTGCATCGTAACTAATACTACAAACATACTACTACTAAATTACAATAATTGTAATCTTCCCTCCCCCCCCTTCCTGTGGCCTTTCTTCTTTCGTTTTCTTTATAGAAAAAAAAACCTGTAAATCACTTACTAAAGCACACAAAACATCACACTTGTAAATGTAGCCGTGTAGAGGAGCAGATAACTCTTTAGCTAGGAGATAACAAAAGAGAAAAGTTAGAACGAAAATGGAGAGTTTTTATCAAAACATGAACCAATTACTGTCGCGTTGTGATTAGAGCATGTGTGGATATGAAGCACAAACTACATTGTCTCTTAAAGAATCTAAAAAACACCCAAAACAAGACAACGATTGTGTACGAATGATCGTATTAGCGGAACCTCTGTCAATCATGCGAGTGTGTCGTCTATAAAATGACGATCAATATCAATGGCTGTTGTAGCTGTGTGCCGTTGATCCTTTTTGCTAAACAAACAACTCTCGATCTCTTTCCGATCAATGGTATTCTTTTTTAGTTTGTGCGTACGTTGTGTATAACTGTATGTGTGTGTGTATAGAGTAATGTAGAATGCGTGTGAGTATGTGCCCACTAGCGAGTGAGCGTTGATTAGCAGCAGACTGATAGTAGTTGTGTGCAGCATACTGGAATGTTGCTAACTGGTGTTTAAGCACAGAAAAGACAGTTGCTAGTGTTAAGTGGGAAAAAGGGAAAGTTAATCCGGGGTGCGAATGTAACGAAAGCCCCGGTTTGCTGTAGTTATGTTGGAGTTGTAGGTTGTTGAAATAAAATCAGTCAAAAACCTCGATTGTGTTAAATTGAACGGGAATGCGTTTGGCTTAATAGTAGTAGATCGAGAATGTATGATGACATTGGCGTAAAAGAAGTCAAACTTTCTGCCACTTTCAATTTAAATCATTGTACTAAAACTAAATACAAAATGAAGAAACGGACAGGATATGTATAGAATCTAAAAAACACCCAAAACAAGACAACGATTGTGTACGAATGATCGTATTAGCGGAACCTCTGTCAATCATGCGAGTGTGTCGTCTATAAAATGACGATCAATATCAATGGCTGTTGTAGCTGTGTGCCGTTGATCCTTTTTGCTAAACAAACAACTCTCGATCTCTTTCCGATCAATGGTATTCTTTTTTAGTTTGTGCGTACGTTGTGTATAACTGTATGTGTGTGTGTATAGAGTAATGTAGAATGCGTGTGAGTATGTGCCCACTAGCGAGTGAGCGTTGATTAGCAGCAGACTGATAGTAGTTGTGTGCAGCATACTGGAATGTTGCTAACTGGTGTTTAAGCACAGAAAAGACAGTTGCTAGTGTTAAGTGGGAAAAAGGGAAAGTTAATCCGGGGTGCGAATGTAACGAAAGCCCCGGTTTGCTGTAGTTATGTTGGAGTTGTAGGTTGTTGAAATAAAATCAGTCAAAAACCTCGATTGTGTTAAATTGAACGGGAATGCGTTTGGCTTAATAGTAGTAGATCGAGAATGTATGATGACATTGGCGTAAAAGAAGTCAAACTTTCTGCCACTTTCAATTTAAATCATTGTACTAAAACTAAATACAAAATGAAGAAACGGACAGGATATGTATAAACAGTCCTGGGACGTTCAAGCCAGCAACAACCATTTGTTGAAACATCATAGAATGATTAACAGTACTCGGCAACCTTATTTCACTCAAGTGCCACGCGCCTTGGGGAGTATGAATGATAATGTCCAACCGTAGAATAGATGACTATGCGAATGAATCGACAGAAACCCCTTTTAGATAACAATAGTTGCCCAAGATGACTCGATTCCTCTACAACATGCATCGCCGTATGTTCAATATTGATGGCCTTTCGACCGGCGAGCGAAAGAAAAAAAAAACGAACACACAGGCAAGGAAAACACAAATCCCTAATCCCGGCCCTATCTCTTCCCCAAGAGTGCACAGCCAGTTTCTATCCGAAGCGAGCAATAAAGTTTGCGGGCAACCCCACAAGTTTTCCACTTGTCCTTTTTATAACACACCCGCACTGGACCACCCACCAACACAGCGCTGCTAGTATCGTAGGCTGAAGAATGGTGTCATCTTACTCATCACCATGCGTGTGTTACCATGCCCGTCGGGATGCTTTTCGCCTTCGTCTTGCTGCCACAGCGCCGTCGAGTTCCGATTCGAATCGTTCGCCTGCGCGTTGCTATCAAAACCGCGGAAAACATGGTTGCCGCGGGCGCGAAAAGCCGTTGACAGGGCGAACAGCCGTCAAGCGCAGACCACCGGGGCCATATATCCTGGGTCCTGGGTACGCGATGTGTCAAACGCGATGCCGCGGGGCCCGACAGTACTCGGCCAGCAAGCAACAGGTCCGGATCTGGATACACAAAGCAGTGCCGTGGCAAGAAAAGCGCGTTTTTTTCGAACCGTGTGTGTGTGATAAAGTGTGCCCGTTGATCTCTTCCCGTCCGGCGTGGATAAGCGCGCGCACTCGGGAAGAGAAGAGATATGGATTATGGTGGATCATATTTCACGAGATTATAATTCAACGGGGCCTGTCTGAAGATTGCGTACGACGACGTTGCTGATCTGCCCTTCATTTTTGGGCCCGGTGTGCTAACACAGCTGACTCCGGTTCACAGTGAACTAACATCTCGTGCCGTACTGAGCCACAGGGACACACACATGCAACACACAAGAAGCTGGAGAGCTCGTTTCGCGATAATTAGATCCGCTGACAAATGGATCTCTAATGGAATTGACTTAACTAATTTGCGTGTAACTGACTGGTGTGAAGGTTACAGGCAGCGGTTGTGATTTAACCTCAATTCTCTCGATGCAACCAAACCCCAGCGACTAATACTCGATGCAATTCCGTGCGATGTAGACACCGCACTTTCATCGATCTGTCTGATCCTCTGCCTGGGGAATCGTTCCATTTGTTTGCCGTTGCTACCCCGGAGTGCTTTAGAGAGTGCAATACGTGATTTTAGACTTCTCGCTTGAGTGTTTGCGGCGCGTGCTAGTGTGCCAAATGTCACCCACAATGCAGTCGGAAAGTGTTGCCGAAGAGACACCGCTCGAACCGACTGCCGACCAACCGCCGTTCCATCAAACGTCGCGTATGGATCATCGAACCGACCGGTGCCGGAAGCGTCTACTGCACCTTGGGGACAGTCTGTTTTCGCTGTTTGTGATAACGCCGCTAGTGGTAGCGCATTGGCGCGGAACCTGGGGCTTGATGGATCTGAACAGATCACATTTTCCCGGGTGGTTGTGTTTTTTGCTCGGCGCCACCATGCACACGACGTTCGCACTGTTACGGGAACCACTGAATGCAGCGCTAGCCATAGCGCGGAATGCCCCGAAAAGCCGTTGGAAAACGATGAAACGATGGATGGTTAACCGGATGTACACGTACGCGTTCAGTATGGGATGTTTGATGCATTGGCGCGGTGGATGGAACGTGATGGAGCTGTACTTTGGTGAGTTAATGTTGCTTTGAGTGTAACCAGAACGATGAACGGTGTTCTAAAATGGTAATATAAGTGGTCAGTACTGTTGTTGGGTTTGTATAAATTATCATGCACAAGTGCGATCATTAGAGTAATTAGTGGCATATATCAAGGAACACGAGCTAATCCACGTGCTGAAAGGGGAAGTTACTTAATTAATCATGCAAGAAAATAATGTGATCAAGACATTTAATGGATAAGTGTTCCAGTTGTGTCTACCTTGCGTTGATTCAAGAGAGCGTTGGGTCTTCGAACTCCCATAACTCATTACTATTTATAGGTGTGATATATACCACAGCTACACACTTTGCTAGTCGATTTTGAGATTGGTGTTTGTGGTGTGCTTTTTCTTCTAGACATAACGACCTACCGGGTCATGCGGGCCATCTAATGCCTATCAAGACTTATTCATACTACGTAGTTGAACGGTCAGATGTCATTACGGGAGATGGAATTCGATCCTCAAATGTGCAGTTTTGCCAAAAATCCTCTTTAATATTTTATTCCCTTTCTACTTTTTAATTTCACCACACACTTGTATGGTGCTATGCTCATTGCCTATCTAAAGGCGCAAAACTATGACATATTTTCGTGGTAAATTTAAATAATCAGAATCATTTCATATAAGCGACACATTATCGATACAATGATGAGTTATGATAACATACAATCAACTCCCATCATCAACAATAACTTTCAGGGCGAATAAAATAACATTAAAATTTAACACACACACCCGCGCACACCGGGAGGACCGATGACCGAACGGTACACTCGCCTTCATTTATAATTGCCGTACCATTCATAACTCATAACGAGCCCAACAGCAGCCCTACACCACTTGATGAGTATTTATCAACGCGTGTTTTGTACTGGAAGATAAAATCCATGGCAAATCACCCGCTGTCCCTGCTTCAGCTCTCACACAGCCCAGCCGTGCGCTGCGTGATACTGCCGCTTTACAATGACATCATAAATTAACCTGTAAAAGCTACATCCATTTTATAGCCTGAGCACCCATTTATCCTCGCGCTTTGCTAAAAATAGTGACAGTGGGGTACGGGAAGTAAAAACGAATTTCCACTCCTTGCGCGTGTGGCTGCGTTTGTTTTTTTGTTACTGTTGTTACTATCATTTTGCCATCCTCGATTGAGTGTCAGCTTTCATCGGGCTGCAGCCCTGTATCCTGTTTTTATGCATCCATAGTTTGTGTGTAGCTGGAGAGAGAGAGAACAAAACCACCCGATCAGTGGCACGATCAGAGACGAGAATGAAGCTGAATGCATGCTGCCAATCAACTGTTGGTGGCTATTTTACACACATTACGTACACACAATTACGCGATACCGTGACGATAGTATAATTGCACACGAGTTCCCGGGTCCACAGAACGACAGCCTCGGAGCACAATTGCTACCATTAGCGCCATTTAGCTCGAGCTAACTGAGAACCGTAGCTGACGGTGAGCGGGAGTTTGGAGGAGAGTCGCTGCATGTCTATAGCGATCTCCAAATCGATTATTTAATCGTTAATTAAATCACCAATATGTAATACGTACGCAGGTCGTGTGTTGACAAGCCGGTCGAGAACGGGTCACTCGATATAGGAAAAAGTTGGACGCCGGATGTGTGTCTCCTAATAATTATACACAGTGACAAATCTAGTTTGTTTTGCTCATTTCCCCACCAGTGGTGGTCACAATGAAATTTTATGCATACTTGCATTTGATTGCCTTTCCATTCCAGCTGTCTGTTTGCTGTAACGTCGCCCTTCCTTTTGCCGCCTATCTAACCGTTACTCTACGCCTCTGTTCTCTATTTTCGCACAGCGTTCAATCTTCTGCCTGCCCTCTCCATATCTGCGGTCTGTCTCGTGGGGCTGGTGTGGGCAAAATCGGTCCGAAATTTGCTAGCGCCACCATTCATCATCCTCACCGATCGAAAGGAGGCAATGTTTAGCTTTCCGACGCGCTTCAGGATGAAGGTAAATATTTGCAAACTATTAAATCGATTACGAAAAGCGCCGGAATGACAACGCCGGGACTAGGGATGGCTTTGTTTTGGTTTTCTTCTTTAGGAGGTGTGAGTATGGTGGGCTGTGGTAGGCTTCGCTAAGGGTTTGCTTTCATCGGAAAAATTAAGAGGGTACCGGTTAGCTCTTACGTTCGAAATCAACTCCTTGTTGAAGATAAACACTCAACTCCCAAATTGTATTGCTTGAGAGTGAAATCATTAAATAATTTTATTATTGTTATATTATTTTCATATTCAATACATTGTGACTTAAAATTCAATAGCTCACATAACAACTGTAAAAAAGCACACGTCACGATGACTAACAAACTTCAACTACCAGGAAATAAATTCCCATTCCCACAATTAAAAAACCCTCTAATCCGCTCAATATCTTCCGCCTCTCAAAACAATAACGAACTCAAAGAGTTCAGAGGACGCTTTCCACGGAAACATAATCGATCATACAACGGTAGTGCATGATAACGAATCGATTGACAATGATGCCTAATTAAAAGACGCCGACCAACGGTTTATCATCGTGCGCTGAAAAAGCGATTCGGCGGACGCCAAACGGTCCGGGCTCTTTGTCCTCTGTATGTATCTTTTCCTCCATTACATACGGCGATCACGTGATGTCACATTCGCGAATTTTAAATGGTACCACCATATTAATAGACCTGAAACAAGCATCCATTGTTCTGGTTTTGTATCTCAGCGAGGAAAAAAGCGTGTGAAATTCATGATACTGGCATGTCTTCCTTGAGCAAATTTCTCGAGTGTCACAACAAAGCACAGCTCTCTGGACGAGAAAGTCTTGACTGTTTTTTTTTTGTTTTTGTCTCGCGATTGCATACTTTCTGGGGCTTCATTATTGTGCCGATAGGAAAGTATTAGCTTATCAAGCAAAACACAGCATACACAGTGACAGACTTAAGCCCTCGATAGTCCCCGACGATAGAAAGCGCTAGTCGGAACAAATCGGGAGAACCTTCGTGAAATCAATCACAAGCAGTGGCCACAAACTCGCTATGGTTTGCTTTGTTTCGTGCTCTCTCGTTCACTCGCTGGAGAACCTGTCGTAAAATTTGCACAAGTACCTGTTGTGACGCTCGCGACTTTAATAATGAGCGCACCTGAATAGTGTTGTCCTCCCGTGGTGGCGACCGTTTGGAAATCAAATCTTTCCATCCATGGAGTGTAGATAACCCGGGGAACAATGTGACAGTTGTGTCCGCGTCTGCGCCCTCGCCCTCGCGTTTTGCAGATGCTCGCGTGCGAAAAAGCTTATCATGTTGGCCGTACCGAGGAGAAGCAGGGACTCAAATGCAAATAGCTCCCGGACATCGATACGAAATGGTGGTTCATGAACTATGGACACGCTACGTAGCTGTGACGCACTGCCGAAACTGTCAAACAGTTATCATTTGCATGTATTTTCGTATATCTCGAAACGAAAACGATTCCAGCGATAATTATCGCGCAGAAGGTGGATCTAGAAATCGAAGCAAAAGTGTCACGCTCGGGGCATGGTAGGCTCGTGGGATGCAGAACCATACAAACACACACACACACACACACACACACTAGATGATAAGAACGCGCGGAAGCATCCACACACTCTGTCCACAACAATCTTATCGATACCGATCCAAGCGTAGCGCAGATCTGTGAGACAGATGCATCTTACACTGCGCCTAGCACCTGACAGCATCTCTCCAAGCGCGCGCCCAGACTGACAGCTACTTTCGTGGTCATGGAGTAGAAGAATGGGTGGAGCGGCCCGGGGCGTCCACGGGCACCGGCTTCTGAGCCACATAAACAAAGCCATCAGGCTGAAACTATAAAACCATTGACATACTTCCGACCCGTCAGTCTTCGAATCGGAGTCGGCCTGGGGTGCAGCAGCATCGAGAGTGCGATTAGCGTGCGCAGTGTGTGTCAGTGCGTCTGAAGAAGCATCCACGCTCGGAAGCCAACTACCGAAAGCCGTGTTTCAAGTGTCCAATAGTTAGTGGGACGCCATTGCGTCTAGTTTTCCGTAGCGATAGTGCTACCCTCGTGCATGTGAATGTACAGCAACAGGACTAAACGGCCAAGAACCCGCCCAACCAGTGCTAGAGTGCGTGAAAGATTCGGGACATTATTGTATCCGGGTGCGCGCGAGTACCGCTCGAACGATCCCGATTCCTGACAAGTTCGCCCGTTCGTTTGCTGTTGTAAGGTTCTCTATTGTTTCGTGTACCTTCAGAAACTTAACCAGTATGCGCGGTAGTTTCCTAAGGCTCGATCAAATCACTGGCAGTGCACGGAAGACTTTAGCGAACGATGATCCGAAGGTGCCGGACATCGTCAACAACATCTATGCGGCGCTCGTGATCGGTCCGCTAGTGATATGCCACTGGCGTGGTACGTGGAACCTGCTGGACATGCTGCTCTTCCCAGAGGATGAAGTGCTACGCATGATCACGCTACTAGTGGCCGGGCTCGGTGGGCATCTGTTCTTTATGCTGTTGCAGACGACGCTTCAGCGGTGGCTCGATGTGGATAAACGACCGGTATCCTTCTACCTGTTGTCTCGCGTGTACACCTACATTTACGGTGCAATGTGTGTCAGTACATGGCGCGGTGGTTGGATACTGATCGATCGATACTCACCACCGAGCTTGGTGTTCTTCATCGAAGCGTCCATAGTAGCCCTGCTGCTGTTGGGTTCGGTGCAGAGCTTCTGCAACGTTGCCGGGGCACCGTTTGTCAATGATTCACCGGACGGTTACTTTGACGTCCCGACGTACTTCAAATCAAAGGTAAGCTGCGGGAAAGGTGTCAATCCACACACTGATGTCCCGGGACCAGAAACCGGAGCCATGTAAAAGGGGGGTTTCTCTTATCTATTGCACGCCTCTGATCGATACTCGTCCGATGTGGGAGGAGGTTTTGCGATTTTGCTCGATTGGTTGCTACCGAGACATACACATATCTCCGTACTTGATCTACTTAGTGATTTGTTTACGGCGTCCCAGAGTTGGCTGAGTTGGTTTATTTGACTGAGCAACTCCTGCCCAAGTGTTTTGTTGTTGGCCCTTAAAAGTTTTATAATCAACAACGGTGCTATGGTATATTGTGCAATAAAAATGTAACTTTAATCTGGCTATAGGATTCAAAAGGGACAGCATGCGTGATAGGGTAAAGAAGCGGTTACATATTAACACGCAACCCCGATCCCTGCTGGCCCATACAATGAACTGAATGGAATTTTACCTTGAAAGTATTTAATCGCTCCGCATGCACTGATGCACAACACAACTACCCGATGCGTACCGTAATCCCACGACGCCGCATCTGCATGTAATCACATCAACATGGAAAATTTTCCATCACCAGTTATCGGATCCGGCCCCGGTTTTGCTGATACGGTGGAAGTAGAAACCGTTCTGTCAAATTCTAGCGTACGTCACCCGCACTGGACCTACACCAAATCCAAGGCGCTGCAAACGCATCGTGCGAACGTACATGCGTGCACTCACTCCTCCACAACCCGACAGTCACTCAACCCGGCAGCAGACGGTGGTGAGCCCTGCCAGGGACTCTTGATCTCTTTATTGCTCTGATAACGAGCCAGTATGCGTTTGATAATGTAGTGCGAGACCTAGAGACGATGCTCTCGCGGACACACTCTCCACGATGTCACGCTCACACACATCTGGGGGACGGTGTTCGCTTCAAATCCGAATCCGATCCGCTCGTTACCTCTTCTGGTGCTGCATTTGGAACGTGGTATACCGAGTGCGTGCACCGCGTTCATGAAGCCAAACAAATCAAAGCTTCCGTTTTCGTTGGAACGTTTCTCTGGGGCTACGAGAGATGTGTCACGAGATCTTGCTCAAACTTGCATGGTGCGATCATGTGGGACATACTCGTTACAACACATCATTAGTCATTTGTAATTATTAGGAAGTACATAAAGTAAGAGAAAGAAGAAGAACCCTAGAATATTCTACTTTAACTCTGGTAAACGGTTTGACGTTTTTTTGTCTGGTTTATAGCAAGCTGTGAAGTCTCGATGATTCAATCGGGACGGCTGAAGGGCTTATCAGGAACTATAATGAGTTCAATGATGTAATTTTGTAATTTTACTTATTATTGGATTTAATCGTTTGTTTATAGTCAGTACAGTAATGATTACCAATTACACGATCACGATTCATTCGATAGAATTCTATTTGCATCGATCGTCTAACGTGGTACATCTTCTGTTACACAGAAGCTTTGTTGTAACTGCATAATGCAACGGAAAATACTTAAAGTAATGGTGTAATGATGGGGCGGCCCGGTAGTGTATACGATAGCGGCGCCGGTCTTCACACGGCAGGACCGGGGTTCGAATCCCGGCGGACCGCCTCCCCGTACGCAGGACTGACTATCCAGCTACGGGTAAAACTTAGTCACAGAAAGCTAGCAATAGCTGGCAGGCCAAGACTTCACGAGTTTGTAGTGCCAAGGAAGAAGAAGAAGAATGACGTCTAAGGTAGTGTGCATGGAGTTAGAATATTTCTAGATTTCTAGAAATTTCTAGGATTTCTAGAGTAGAAATTTCTTGGAAGACGAAAATTCAACATGATATACTAAGGACAACGAAGCGATATTCTTTCTAGGCTAAAGAACTAAGGGCAAACTATTTTTTAAACCACAAGCAAATAAGCAATCACTTGAGAATAATTATTGCAAAATCTAGCTAAGAGTATATCCAAAATAAAATGTCATACTCCGCCCTAGGGTGCTAGATCGAACCCTAATGAAGTTGAGTGCACGATGCAACGACAGATGCAGATTCGGATTCCCCTAAATGCATTTCGACATCACACCAAAACCGTTTCAAATGTGGTTGTTGAAGTGCAAACCTCCGTCCAACATTGCCACAGATTTCGCCAGACCTAACCACAACACATTTCGGAACGTCAACAAAACTCCGCACCGTGCTACACACATGAACAAGTGCGCGGGAACCACATCCCAAGGTCCACAGTACACAGACAAGGTTGCATTGCCCAGGGGCATGGTTTGCAGCTGATGCAAGGTGTTCAGATAACCACTCCCCCGCTCGCTACCTAACCGATAGGGTTAGGCGCTGATCTGGTGCTGATAGATCAACTGAAACCGGACCAACAAGCGATCGCACTGAGGTACGGTACGCAATGCGCGAGCAAAGACGCAATCACGCACATCACGGAAAGGGACACCACCATCACAGCCGTCAGTGTGTGCGAACCGTCAGATCGCTCCAGAAGCCGTAATATCCAAGTGGTCTCACTCATACAGACATGCTGTGGGCTGGACATACGGCTGTACGGGGAACAATCGGGACTGTTTGGGAGGGTGATGTTCGAAGCTCGAAGATCCCTCTACCCTGTCGGATGGCGGTGTACGGTTCACTTGTGTCAGCTGCGATGCCGACGACGATCGTACTCTCGCGACAGTGGCGCACAAACGTCCTACACACTCGCGTACCGAAGGCAGCAGACGACGACGGGAACAACCATACGCCCGACCGGCCCGACCGTCCAGTTTGATTAGAACAATTTGGATGATAACAGTCCATTCCCGATCTACGGCTGATTCGGATGATTCGGGCTAATCTGATTACTCGATCCCGTGCTGCCAGCCGATCGGTACCGCATTGGACGCACGAGCGCCACTACGTCAAAGAACGCGAATCCTGTTGCGTGTGTTTCCTGCAGCAAAACAGCAAAGGATACGATCAGTTGCGGATGTACTAGCCTAGCATTCTTGGAGCCTTTCTGCCCATGAGTAGACATGTAGTGTAGTGTCGACGGTACCGGTCAACTTTAGACGAATCATCGCTGTGTGTCCGTTGCGAAAGTGCGTGTCGTGTGACATCAGAGTGACCGCCGAAAGTGACCGCGCGTACGGATATCAATTGGATTAGCATTAAATTGAACGCAGCACACATTAGCGCACTACCAGGCAAACTCCCGGGGGTACCCATTACAAGTGATTTATTCAAATTATGAGCCGCAAAAAGTTGCGCTACACTGTCGCCTAACGGGACCCGGGTGATGCCCGGTATTTTGTGCGGTTCCCAAGGTTGTCTATAAACAAGTTTGTGCGGGAAGTTCTTTGCGGTTTACTGACGTTGTACGGAGGTAATTTGTGTTGTCTTAGTGGGGAACAGCGAGATCGTTACCAATCCAGTAAAGGAAGTGTACGGGTGAGAAACGATAGAAAGTGTGAAATGGACGCGCGGATAGGATAAGGATGTCCGATATGATCGATCGATTACAACCATACAACGGCTCCAGCAGTTTGTTTAAAGCGACTCATAAATATGCGTTAGGTTGTTCCAGTTTTTTATTGCACAGCGTACTGATTTTATCATCCAATACAGACTGGTTATCAGTGGCTTCCAGGGTAGCCCGGTTCGATTCGCGAGACCTGTTGCCGATAGCAACAAACGGTGAAATTGGCGCTATTGACATATGGTCAAATCAAAGCCAATCGTAATAGAATGGCATTGTTGCATTAAAAATGGAGTCGTAAATGTATTTCCGTTAATAGATCATATAAGATCTTGGAATTGAATCTTATCCAGTTTTTTCTTATTTGTACTTGACCCTGTAGACTTGATGAAAGAGATTTAGTCCACCTTGATAACAGTGCAAGATCTCATCCAATTAGCGGAACGCGCGCGTGTGTGTTTGTGGCATATGTTAAGGGTAGGAAGTACTTCCCCATCAGGAAGAAGTCGTACCGGTGGTGCGCTTATCAGCACTCTATCAGCTTATCAAATTTCGGCAAGCATTGCACCTAAAGATATACACTTTCGGGCTACTACACCCGCCAGTGCCGTAGTCATTTATGGTGGTAATAATCGAACACAACTCGAACATCCTTCCTTCCGCTGACCGTGAAACGGAACCGTGCCAGAACCGGCTACAGTGAACCTTGGCGCGGTCGGTTCAAACGGTGCGGAGTTTCCTGAGACAAGTGTTTCCCTAACATACAAACGGTGAAATTGGCGCTATTGACATATGGTCAAATCAAAGCCAATCGTAATAGAATGGCATTGTTGCATTAAAAATGGAGTCGTAAATGTATTTCCGTTAATAGATCATATAAGATCTTGGAATTGAATCTTATCCAGTTTTTTCTTATTTGTACTTGACCCTGTAGACTTGATGAAAGAGATTTAGTCCACCTTGATAACAGTGCAAGATCTCATCCAATTAGCGGAACGCACGCGTGTGTGTTTGTGGCATATGTTAAGGGTAGGAAGTACTTCCCCACCAGGAAGAAGTCGTACCGGTGCGCTTATCAGCACTCTATCAGCTTATCAAATTTCGGCAAGCATTGCACCTAAAGATATACACTTTCGGGCTACTACACCCGCCAGTGCCGTAGTCATTTATGGTGGTAATAATCGAACACAACTCGAACATCCTTCCTTCCGCTGACCGTGAAACGGAACCGTGCCAGAACCGGCTACTTGTGAACCTTGGCGCGGTCGGTTCACACGGTGCGTCGTTTCCTGAGACAAGTGTTTCCCTAACATACAGCAGGTGCGCTTCATTGTTCGCGTTCCACAGTTCCTCACCAGTGACTCACCAAAAAGCGCTGTGCGTATTGCGCTCGTTGCGCGTGGATGACGTTGCAAAGGTGTTGGTTGATTGGTGACGCTGTGACGCTTCCACTCGGCGCAATTGCAGCCCGACAACGACAACAGGCTGGAAATGAGTTGAACGTGTCGGGTTTGGGTCGCGATTATCTAAGCGTCGTAGTGCTGTTCTACACCACCACGGAACTACGGTTAAGCGTATGCTGTTGTGCCGCAAGTGGATAAGAAAAAGTGAATGTACCTCTCGGACGCAAGGAACGTCGGTGTGGCGTATCGATAGCGCCACGCTACTACTTCAACTGCGGCGCTGATTACGCGCACTTCTGGTACGCGTGGTGGTGTGGATAGGTAGCAGATCACCGATCACGTCTCAAACCGAGAGAGCACCACACCGAACGGTAACAGTGCCGGCAGTATGCGGGGTAGCATCGCCGGGATTGAGGACGGTATCACCGGCACACCGTTTAGGCCGAGCTACCATGGGCTGATGCTCGAGCTGATCGACTACCTGTATGCGTCGCTTGTTGTGGCCCCGCTAGTGGTATGCTACTGGCGGGGGACCTGGAATCTGATGGGCGAGTACATCTACCCATCTGACCAAACTACCAGCCTGATCGTGTCGCTCGCAATCGGGATCGTGGGCCATATCGTGTTCAACATCTTCCAGTCGACGTTGCGCCAATATCTGAATGCGGACAAGCATCGGATAGCGTACTACATTGGGTCACGCATGTACACCGTCATCTATGGAGCGGTTTGCGTTAATGGTTGGCGTGGCGGATGGCAGCTGATCGACCTGTACACAACGCACGACGTCCTGTACGTGGTGCTCATCACGCTGGGCTGCCTGTTTATCCTTGCCTGTCTTAAGGGTGTGCGCAATGTGATGGGTACGCCGTTTCTCATCATCAACGACTCGCGCAGGGAGTACTTTGACGTACCGACGTACTTCAAACTTACGGTGAGCAGCAGCACGTGCATGGAAGTGGTCAGGAACCCGTCTAAATTCCACCAAGAACTCGTCGTATTAGATAATAAATTTACGATGTTTATTACAAGATAAAGCGTACAACCATCAAGCAAGTTTATGCCCAGTTGTTTTCTACCTGCCATCCCAGATAAACAACACCTTACAAAATAGGAAAAATCAACAGCAACTGCAAATAAATTGCATCCTTGCAATCGTCCAATCTACTCGCACACGACGATAGCTAATCATCTAAGCAATTTTAAGTGTTTACTTCCTTATCATGCCCGTAACTAGCGTCTTTAATTGTTTCACTCGCATACCAGGCGATCGCTTACGCGCTACATGCAGTACACCGATGACTCTGTTGCGCTACACGTGTTTGTGTCTCCCTTTCTAAATAGAATTGTCCTTCTGGATGAGTTTACCTTCCGTGTAGCTCCCTTAATTATGTGTATCTCTCGTAATTGTATCTTTCGCATGGGAGTTATCGCGACTATTAAATGCGATTACTGAAGGTGATTAGGAATAGCAGCTGACGCGGAGATGTTATGGGAAAACATATACTCCAATTTGAAGTATAAACAATGACCAAAGCCTGTAACATTCTATTTATAAGAAAACACATTCAATCAAATGATTAGGGTGTTATCATTTAATTTCATTTCACTGTATCGCAAAGATAAGGGCCATTGAAGCGCTTACGGACGCTTTAGATAACAAGAATTACAAGATACAAGATACTTTTAAAGACTCGTTTGAGTCTTCGATTATACTACTAATAACTAATTCGTCCAACTTCTTATCTTTCTTCCACTACCAACAGGGCTCCAAAGATCCCGGCCTATACGTGCTCGACTGTATGTTTAGCGTGCTAGTTATCGGTTCGCTGGTGGTGTTTGTTTGGCGTGGCCTTTGGGTGCTTCTGGATCTGAAGCTCTTCCCAGAAGATCATGGCACCTCAGCATGGGCCTCAATAGTAAGTAATCCCAACCCGAATTCCATCTACCATTGTATGCAAACATCTTAACAATGGCAAAAAAAACGGCCAATGAAGTGACAAAAGAAGACGAACTCTTCGTAATTGAATCAAGGCGAGAAACATCATATCATAGGCACAACAAAGCGACGAGAGTTATTTTAAGATCACCTATTCTAATGTCACTATCTCACTGTAATAGTGAAGCTATGAAAGAGATTTTGCTCATGTTTTTGTTGTATCTCTTCTGTGTTCCCTGATTTGTTAGATTATAGGTTATGGAGTGACGGGTGTGACCTTCTCACTGCAGCCGCTAATGCGATGGACCTGCGATCGGTTGACCGGTTTCTGGCGCGTGGTGGTCGCGGATCTGTTCCTATTCTTCAGCTTTATTGGCACAATCAACGTGTGGCGAGGTGTTTGGCAAGCGCTCGATACATACTTTCTGCCCAGTAAGTTCCTCCAACTTGAGGTTAAAGTCATGAAGATGTTAATGATCATGGTTTTGGTCTCTATTTTACCTCCTCCAGATGAACCTCTGCTAAGCAACTGGATAACACACGGAGCAGCTCTGCTGCTGCTGATACTCCTGAACTGCTCCAACTCCGTGCTGGTGCGTGGTGTCTACATCGATGCGGAAGAACCTGCCGGCCAGTGTGTCGTATTCCCCGTCTACTACATCCGACTGTTCTTCCAGAAGGAACGTAAGAAGAAGCAACGCCGCTTGTTCGATGCGCTCGAGCGAGCCGATCTTAACAGCACTAGTGGTGTGCTGCAGGACAAGAAGCATCATCACCATCAAGATCATAAGGCTCAGCAGCAGCAGCAGCAGCAGCAACAGCTACCGCAACAGCAGCAGCAAAAGGAGCCTCAGCATCACATTACCGCGGACCAGAACCATCAGGTGATCCGCAACCTGGAAGCCGTGCCCCTTACCATTATAGACGATCCAAAGAGCAACGGTGATCACAGTAGTCAAGCGCCTAGAATGTAAGCCTACCCCGTAAGGAAGCATGTGGACGTAGTAGATCCAGCACTGAAGCACTGAGGCTAGAGCACTAGCTTAATAGCCGAGCTATTGTAGTGGAGGAAAAGCAAGCAGAACCACACCCAACCATTCCTCCAAAATCTTGTGTATTATGTATTACTCGTAGCGAGCGCATTAGTACCGAGACTTCACTATCCCGTTGCATGCATTCCACGCAAAGTATTCAATTGCTTAAAAGATATCTTATATCGTCGTTTTTTTTGTTTAAATCCAACAAATTCCCAAAAACCCTCAAAAAGATTCAATTCCATTCCACAACTCTGTGCATGTAGTGTGTCCTTTTACGTTTTAGGTCCGTTACGTATATATAGAAGTCTCTAACGAATAAAGCAAAACCCTAGCAGTATACCTAGTGGAAGATAAAGATGTATGTTTTAGCCGTGTAAGTGACCGTTAGAGAGCGTTTATTTAGGATGTTTTTAATCGAATTAAGGACACATACTCGCTAAAACAAAAAGGCCGGACTCTATTGCAGCAGTACCGTGCGCGCTAAAATGTTTTACCCGTTAAGTTGCGAACAGGAGTGTGAGGAACGAACACAAGGGCAACATCGATGCCACCTATTTATAAATGAAACTCCACCTTCTAAATGCGTTTTGTAAATATATACCACACTGATCGAAATTCATCACCCCAAATCGCACACTTACTCGATTGAGATGTAGTTTGTACCTTGTTTTTTCATTGCTCTTCTCGATCCTCCATCCGAAAGCTGATTAGTTTTTTTAAACGGATTTTTTTTGGACAACAACGCAGAAAACATTGCTCACCAAGGAAGACTATCGGCAAAAGTATGCAGCAAAAAACCAGTGGAAAAATACCCTAGTTTAATTAATGAGTGTCAATAAGAATGAAGCAGCCTACAACTATCAGCCGACGACACGCAAGCCGCAACCAAAAAATCAATTGACGTAATTGAAAGCAATACCACTGATAAAGCTCTCCTGATTCTAGAACCCTTTTTTGTACGGGCAAGACATCTGGCCGGAATGCTGATGGCGTGTTAGAGGCACATTCCTAAAGCGAGCTGCAAATCGTTTCACCTCGCTTATCCAATCTAAATCTAACTAATTCGTTAACTAGCCAGCTCGCATAAGATCAAATTAATCTTACCGTTTCGGACATAAACCAGCTAATCTCTTCTTCCAAGTGGGTTCTTGACCTTCGCTCGCTCTCTCTGCTCGCCTGCGTTAAGTGAGATCTTGCGGCGAAATAGTGCAGGCTTCATTTCGTATTCACACACGCTTACGCCATTCCATCCCGTAGCGGATATAAGCGATAGTCATTTCAATGTCACACAATTAGGAGTGTGTAAGCGCGTGGTCTCCGCTCCGTCATTAGAAGGTCCGCTCCCCTGGTTTTGCATTGCAGCGGTTATGCATCCACCAGTCAAACATAAATCACTTATTGGCAACATGCTGGCAGGCTGTTCATTGATAAATTGACGTACGCCTTTACCGGGCGTATCTGCAACCGGTGGAAAAGAGTAGGCAAAAGTATTAGCCACATCCGGGCCACGATTCTATGCCGACCGGGTTCAGGAGCCCCGGTCCCGGTCGCTTCTCTCCTACACTCGCCGGTCCATGTATGACGTTTTCCTGTAATTTATTTAACTTCCCGCAACGCTGAGCAACGAGCATGCACACTGGGGCATAGATGGGGCCACTGTACATTTTAATGATCGAATTTCGGAAAACGCTTCGAACGGCGCTCTGCCAGTTGGCCCAAGGGGTAAAATCAAATACGGGACATAAATGAGCTAATTTTGATTGCATCGGAAAGAGGTTATTTGTTTATGTCCGCTTGATAATTTTGCTTGATTTAATTAGAAAGCATGTACGGTACGGTTGGGGAGTCTTAATTCTGAGTTTGCGAGCTTGGTGAGTGGAGATATATTAGGAACGAGCCCATTAAAACCCGCAAACGTACGGATCAAAGGCGGCAGAATGAAGGACGTTTCGAGAGAATCTGGAGAGGCTTTATATTTGCCTAAGCAAACGTAACTAAACTAGATCGACTTGTCTCGTTCGTAGAAGAGATAGTTAGTGTCTATAGAAGAGGTTTCTAAAACGGAAAATCCACCACTTATCCACGCAATCTTGAAGAAGATGGCAAAGCTTCAAATTAAAGTGTTACAGCTTCGCTGATTTTAAAACCACATGAGACATGAGGAGATTTACAGAGAGGATATGTTTAGGTAGATGATCCCACCTTGGAATACATCTTTAATTTCCATTTGAACTTGAGTTAGAACTGCCTGCAGGTATATACATTAAGCTCAAGAACTTTGCCTGGGATATTCACATTTGGAATTGGACTCTGTACAAAACCGACTAAATTTTTGGACGAATTTTCTGCCCTGAAGCAAAAATAAAAGAGTCCCTTCAATGAGTCTTCTTCTTCTTTCTTGGCCAAACGACCTGATAGGTCATGCCTGCCATTTTTGGTTGTTACCGCATAGTTGGATAGTCAGTCCTCACTATGGGGAACGGCCCAGATGAGACTTGAACCCCGGTCCTGTCGTATGAAGACCAGCGCCGCTGTCGCATCAACCACCGGGCCGCCCCTTCTTCAATGAGTCATTTCATGCAAATGGAACAGAACGATCTAGCCCGTAGAGTTTTTTTTTAAGACTGTCCACATTTCCAGATAAGATGTGATTAGTTCAATAAAACCGGAATAACAGATTAGCGAACGCAGGCGATCTTCTTCTTCTTTCTTGGCCTAACGACCTCTTAGGTCATGCCTGCCATTTCTGGCTTACGCATAGTTGCATAGTCAGTCCTCACTATGGGGGAACGGCTCAGATGAGACTTGAACTCCGGTGTGCAGACCGGCGCCGCAATCGCATCAACCACCAGGCCACCCCGATCTACCATATGCGAATAAAATGATTTCTGCAGGATGTCAAGACCATGAATTATTTGCAGCTGCGGATGAGTAAGATTTATTTTTTTCTGAACTCTATTTAAAAGCTTCAAATCATTATCAGGTGCATGGCAAATAAGAATTACTTACTCGATTACTCAACCTTGTTGATCTTCATTACTTCAAAATATTTTTTGTGAAAACAACTTAATACATATCATACTCATCATTAAGTACTTCTACTTGGCTACCTGCTAGGTTATGTCGGCTTTCTAATAGCTTCTTATTCTTATTCTTTTAGCTCTACAACCTTCGCAAGGTCTTGACCTGTCATTACTGGCTTTCCTTGACTTATTCATTACCCGTAGCTAGATAATCAGTCCAGAGTAAAGGATTTAATAGCTTATTATAGTTATTTATACAACGCAGTTTAATATTATGATGTCAATACTATGGAACGGTCTGGAAGCAGTGGCGGATCAAGCGGTGGACGAAATAGGCGGCCGCCTAGGCCCCCGCCGTTTTAGTGGGGCCCCGGAAATGGAAGACTCTAGACTCCCCCGGTGACGTCCTTCGGAAAAGCAGTAAAACAGTTTGTAAGGGTTCTACACAAGAGGCCCCTTTTCTAAACAAAAATTTTAGCAGCGCTACCACTCCCCCCCCCC
>KZ061919.1:230121-279758 GCA_002091835.1 Anopheles maculatus | reverse complement strand
CCGATTAATACACTCCTCCTCATGCTTCTCCACACGTTCTCGCAGCCGATTCTGTCAGCGACAGGCAATCTTCTTGAACATGTCAGGGGCCAAAACAAATATATTCCTTTCATTGTTATTTGAGTTAATATGTAAATATTAAAGATTTATTATACATGGTAGATTTTAAATTTACCAAAATTTGGTTGATCCTGATGATTGTGGTCACTTTTCTTGTACGAGAGTATTTATTTATTTATTTATTTATTTATTTACAATAGTCTGTCTTAAAGGCTTAACAATGTATCTTAATACTAACTTAAGAAAAGGATAGAGAAGAGGAAACACGGAGACGGGAACGAAAAAGTAACAACGGGATACGATAGTCAAACAGATTTTGAGAGTTATTAAATGCTACTTGCGCTCTAAGGAGAGGTTCATTCTGGCCGTAACTCGTAAGCCTTGATGGGATATGGAGAGGGGGTCTCATACGCAGGTGACAGGAAGGTGCGTCAAGTGAGGATAGGTCATAGAGGAGAGCAGAGAATGGGCATCAATGGAATTGGACAGAAGTCCTGCAATAAAGGACGATTGGAAGTTTGAATGACATGGGTTTGCATGGAATCAAGGTCTAGGAAGCGACAGCGATAAGGAATAAGAGGAAACAGTCGCATTGGGGTAACCCGAAAGGAACCGCCGAGTTGCAAGTGTCGTGAACTTGCGCTGGACACGCTCTAACCTAGCTATCGTCGTCACCCCGTTGGTGACCAAACCACGCAAGCATATTAAAGGATCGATCGCACCCAGTAACAATACAATGCCTTCAGACATTAAGGATCACGAACATTAGACGAGAAACGGGTTCGGGAAAGACGGGAAAGACGAGCAGTTAGCTTTGCCGCGAGTGAAATCCAAATGATCAATGAATGTGAGTTTAGTATCTAGCCAAACACCGAGGTCCTTGATAATCTGTACCTCCCCATGATCATATTGGTAGAACGACCAAACGAAATCACATTACACATCTGCGGACAAAGTAACAATCAATTTGAACCACACCAAACAGAAAAGGCATCGAGGAAATTTTGGAGACGAAAACAATCAGTATTCGAGGACACAGCTATGTCCTGAGAACAACACAATTTCAATGCATAATTCAATCATTCGTTATTCGTGATCGTACTTTAGATTTATTAAGATTCATTTGTGAAAAAAGTTGCTCACCTACGTATGTAGTCCCAAACATAAAGAATTTGCGAGTAGTTTCGTTAAATTTGAATAGTTTGGTAGGAGCGTCCAGATTTTTAAACGCAACCCATTTGTGCATATTGGCAGAGAGTTTGGGTTACGAAAAAGCGTTAACTTATTTTCAGCTAACTGATTGCTCCATAGCTTCAACTTCATTTGAAATGCATTAACGCTGGCACGAAGGAAGAGTGGCGAGAATCGATCATACACGATCATACAAATTTCATACAAATCTGTATAAACAGTAAGTAGACATGTTTGAAATACCAATAGCATGTAAACACCGGTTCTGTCGATAAGGCCAGAATATGGTGAGAATAAGACCAATATTTTGTACAGATTTATCTCACAAAATGTCAGTAGGTGAACTGGAGAGAGGTTTTTTCCACGCGTTAGAGATTTGCAAGTCACCTGGACTAGACACAATTTTCTTTGTTTTGTCTCATAGGTGTCGCGGGCCGCATCCAACGTCGTCACGGGCAGCAATGTTCGACATCTCTGCGCTATAATTTTGTGTAACACATGCTTCACCCCCATTTACACATTGCTATCAAAGAAAAAATCATAAGAAGATAGTAAAAAAATACGTGAATATAAAAATATAAACACCTTAAATATTGAAACAAAACCAATCACAAACACCCATGGCAAAGTAATTATTGTGTACGTAAAAAAGTACTGAAAATGAAAATAAAACAAATTATCATTTCCCGTAACTTATTGCACTTAATATTTCATTCTTCATCTCGCTTCGAATAAAAGTCATCCCAAAATCCAAGCTCCAATGGAAGAAGTATCTGCAGCGCGTAACTTTAGTGGCTATACGATTCCCCATGTCTACCCTCTACAACGCCTCCAGCATACCTTTTTATTTGGGCCATAAACTTTTCAATTTTGTACCAATCTCAATTGTACACTCTGACTACACTGACTCCTCCAGCCGCACCAACGATCACCTTTGGACAATGATCGACAAATCAAGCATCTGTGTGTGAGTGAAAAAGTTTGTGAAATGATGACAAAAAATAAACTAACGATGAAATATAAAAACAGAAATAAATACACACACACACCTCACATTCCTAGCTCGTTTTTTCGTTATTTGTTCATTTTATTGTGCGCCAATAATCTTCTTGCGCAGGATTGTGTCGTGAACACATTCTTTCTCCCTTCAGGTTATCCGGTAAACTATCCTTACCGTTTTGCGATATGTGTTGCATTGGCTGTGGGCATCGTAGATACCATCGACTTTTAGCAATCATTTTCCTGCAGGTGCTACAAAACCATTCCTTGTGATTCGTTCGCAGTAGCATCTTCCCCGCAACCATAGCCGCACCAAACAATCTTGGTGGAATCGATTGAACGCCTAGAAACGAAACATCATCATCATCATCAGTAACTCTGGTCTGGTCTGCGCGCAAGTAAACTTCCAAATTGACAATCTATTACATTTCTGAAAGCACAATATTTGCACCGAGACACGTACAACCCGGGCACAGGTAAGTGCGTTTTCGTTCAGACGAGCTCGTCGTAAGTTGCACTTCATCCCAAAGTTGATGGTGCTATCAACTTCCGTTTGCAATGGTGATTGCAAAAAAAAACGCAAAGGTATAAGCAATAATACGTCTGCGATCGCAGAAGGGAAATTCATAAATTGTGCCCTTTCCAAGGAGAAAAAGCAAAAATAAAAACAACCGAAGCACAAATCCTTCCTTCCATTTCATTTCGTCTACAATCTATCAACCCCGGGACGAAATATCCATCTGGCGTAAACTATGGTTCCTCAGATTAAGATATTTGCCGGATAGAAACCATCCGTACGATTGCTATGGAAACGTACACTGCTATCCTTCCTTCACGACAGCTTGTCTAGCAAGAAAACTCCTTCCCTCCGTCGTAATCTATCTTATCTTATTAACTTGCGTTTCTTTCCTTTCTTACCAACAGCACAGCACTCCAAAACATTCGCATCCAATAGAAAAGAATCAGGTAGTCGAACGCCGGTGCAGAAAACGATGCGGAAAACGATGGCCACCACCAGGTCCGTTCATTTTATTGATAGTGAAACGATTTCGAAGCAAATATTTGCCCCGGCCCGTTACAATCTGCCGCTGTTTCTGTGCCAAAGTTAGTGAGAAAATTATACCAACTCCTAGATAGAGATGCACGGTAGTGTAGCAGTGCCTCACTGCGAAAGGTTCATATTTCGGTAGAAATCTGCCCAAATGCCCAACATCCCGGCAGCACCAAGTATCGAACTCGACTTCCTGTAAAGCGCGTTGGGGTGTCGAGGATGCAACACCGTTTGCAATCTCACTTTTCGGAACCGTTTTGATGTGGGGAGTGCGCCCAACAAAGGCAGGGCTAAAGAAAGTGTACCGAACGCCGGAAACGATGGGAAAGCAATCTGGTCGGAAGTGGAAAATTTGAGGGTTGAAATGGCGATAACGACGGCGGCTAGGTTGGTGCGGGTCGACGAGTGGTCGTTGTTGGCATAAGGTGAATCAATGGCGACACAAGTATAGATATACACACGCACACAAACATATATAGAAGCATCCCAAAACTAAGGAGGGAACAACATTCAGTGTTCAAATTCGGTGGAAACCGCTCCGTTGTACCGGACCGGTGGATTCGATAACGATTCTTCCCGACCCTGCCCAACAACCGAAACCCTCACCCGAAAACTATCATCCCACAGAGATTCGTGATTTTCTGGATGATTTTTCCCGTACAAGACGTAGGAAAATGGTTAACCGCTTTCCGTGCCGAAAGGATGATCACGAAGAGAAAGTTTGTTTTTCTCATTTACGGCGTTAGTTGTGCCGTTTCTCTGGTGCTGATTCCGGTTGCGAAGTTGTTACCGAACCCTCGCTCCCTTTCCCTGCCTAGATAGTATCGTAACAATCCAAAACTGGTCACTGCAAAGGCGTTTGGCGTTTCGGGGAAAGATAGTAACAACGAAAAGAGAGATAGATCAGCACCGAGCAAACCCGACCCGACTGCCGATGGTTGGGTACGATTTGCCTATCGGGGGGAGGCTCTGTTTGTCATTACTGTTTCTGGGCTCGCATGCCAAAGGTGTCCATTTTAGATGAGTCCAACTTACTTCGGTTACCAAGCGGGATTGGCAAGTGGCGAAACTTTTATTGCACATCTTTGTTTCCTTTGCCTTCCCGGTTTTCGTTTGAAATAATTTTCCACTTGCCAGGACCTGCGCTGCCTGGTGTAACAACATTTCTTTGCGTAGCCCCTTTCCAGACGCTCTTCTCCCTCGCCTTCGTCGCTCTTCTCCCTCGCCTTCGTTGGTTTGAAATATGTAAGAAGCTTTGCCATGGTTTCACGCTGCCGGGATGTTTGAGTTATCTTAAATTATGTTCCAAAAGCAAATCACATTATTTCTGTTTTTGAAAGTTGATCTGTTCCGCCCACCTTTCGCACCGAGGAACAAATTAGCATCTTTAAATGTGTGCCTCATTTTGCACAATGAGCTTCGTGGAAAACTAATCTTCTAATAACATTATTTCTTGTTTTTACATTCCAAGAACTGAACGTTCACGCAACTCCGGTGGAAAAATCGGCCCAACAACAGCAATGCTTGAAAGAGCAGGAAAGAAGCGCACTGTTACGAAGGATGGCAAAATATCACATCAAAGAATTAACGCAAGGTAAGTCGAGGGAGTAAAGTTTATCAAACGATTACTTTTTTTGTTTGTTTTTGTGGCAGTAACAACGGCTAACAATTTCTAGTATTCTTGAAATAACTATGCTGAGTAGGTTTTGTCAAAGAATTTTATTTGTTATCAGTCAATTATGGATTTCCTAGATTTAATTTCCACTTTCTGCGATTTGGCACTGGTGCGTGCTATCTTCTGAAGTTCATTGTCGCTTTAACTGAACCACTAGGCGCCTCCATGGGTTTAACATTGATTATAGTATAGATTCGAGAACAGATGTAACGCGCTGTAATTTATCGGGCGGCATTGAACCTCATGAAATATGCAGAGTGTTGTTTAAACAGGTTTTAGCATACTTTATTAGCTTATGATACCATCGTCAATGTCATTAAGAAATCTATAATATTTTTGCTTTGCTCTATAACAACTCTCTGATTCTGTCATTAATTTATAAACTTTCTGCGGTAATTTTGCAGATTCACTCGATCCAAAAGCAGCCAATAGAAAACGCTTGAGCCTGCAGCATAAACCCTTTACACAGAAACATCCCAACAATGGTATGACCATCCACAACAAACGAAATGCCTTTCCATGGTCTCGTTCCTTGGTGATGATGAATTCCTTTGGCCTTGCTGAGGTACCTTCAATCACCTTCAAGCGTCACCTCCTGACGTCCTGCCCGCGACGCGATGTTGACACGGCCGGCAAGTTCGTTGGCGCAAGCTTGGCGACGATCGGCGTAGGAGGATCCGGTCTCGGCATCGGGACGGTGTTCGGGGCGCTTATCCTAGGGTACGCTCGCAATCCCACGCTGAAACAGCAGATTTTCTCATACGCCATCCTTGGCTTTGCTTTGTCCGAAGCAATGGGTTTGTTTTCTTTGATGATGGCATTCTTGATGCTGTTTGCATTTTAGCGCTTTTCTGGATGTTTGAATAATAAATTAGATTGCAAATAAAAGTCTTTGAAAATGTGTAGCAAACATTAATTTATACTTTAGACATATAATTTTTTTTTCCTTTTCAAAATGATGAAACGAATTACATTTGATAACACATAAATCGCATAAATTGAAACCAACTTGCCTTACTTTACGATTTGAACGTTCGATATATTTTATGATCGCATTTGTTATTTCCTTGTCCATCTTTTTGTGAGCCGATGGTCCCTTTATGTTGCTCGCCTATGTCTTATTGAGCTAAACACGGGACGGCATATGGCCACCTTATCAAACTTATGGGATCGATTGCAACGGTCATGTTGGTTGGATTTTAGTGACAATTTCGATTTTTCCATTCTTTACGATCCCCACTACCGATCTCCTTAGTAACAAGATACATCAAATGTTGCCTTCACGCCGGACGGGATCAAACAAAGTGAACATAAACACTAAGCCAATAAGATAAGCTAACAACCCAAGCCATAAAATAGCTAATTGGCGTAACAACTGGCAAGGATGCAGTTTTTTTTTTTCTTGTTTGTGTTTTATCCACTCGGCAAAACTTTTCGAACCCGCTGTAAATAGTTACCTGGCGGTGGGGAGTGTTTTGTGCCAAGTTAAAAACACGACACTGAAGAAGCGAATGGCGTGGAAAGTTGTTTGGAAGAGTTTATTGCTGGGTAACGCTACCTGCAGTAGTTGCGATATAAACTGTTGAAAAGTTAATAGCTCATAAATCTAGTTAGAACACATGGTTGTAAGTTACTCGAGTACAATATAGCATAAAGTTTAATAGCTTTATTTTTCGAACGTATACATTAATTAACTGTAGTGCCGGGTTCTTGAAAAATAAAGTACTATTAATTATTTTATTATTTTTTTTAATACTATTCTTAAATCTAACATATATACCTTATGTAATTTATATGCTATTTTTGGGGAGACATTTCCTTCTCCCGCCCAGACTCGTGATTAGTCCTCCTCTGCTTGGAGTTTGGCGGAAATTTGAGGCTGAGCCCCATAATTTTTCTGGTTTACCTCCACACCGATTGGTCGCCGGTCAGCTATCTGGGATTTGATGTTGTAGTCGGCCATCCCATCGCTGGCGAAACAATACTGTGAGTCGCCGTATTATCGAACGCAAGCACTTCGCCAACGAAAAAGGCAAGTACAACCTCAGGAACTTCAGCTACATAGTTCTGTTATCACCTGGGTCCACAAAGGCGACCGGCGCACATCGGTGTTACCGCGCAGAATATATAATTACAAACATGGAAGATACAGAAAACGGCATAGCAAAATTTATGAGATTTAACTACACTAAACTGAACAGACGAAAGTGCGTATTATCTACGGAAAGGGAAATGGGAAGGAATCAAAGGGTAATTCCCATCTCTTTGGCGAAATCGAACAGAATCCGTGCGTATTCGTAGTCCTGCTGACCCAAAATGTCTTCGGCATTCCAGGGGATCTTCCTCATGCCCGAACGGTTGACAATAGTCCGGTCTTGCCGCATCGAACTCGACGCAAGTCCAGAGGATGTGATCAAAGTCGTGGACTCCGTTGCTACATCTACAAACGTTGGAGTCGATCCTGCCTATACGTTGAACATGTGCAATCATCACATAATGGTTCGACATGAGTCTACACATCATGCGAATAAACGAACGATCTACCGGGAGCCTGTGAAACCAGGGACGCAGAGATACCTGTGGTGAGATGGAATACAGGAACCTCCCGAGCTCATCCTCATCCCACATGCTCTGCCAACGGGCCATGCACAGCTGTTGCGGGGTGGCTAGAAAATCGTGAGGGGGAATCGTCCTCTCAAAGATGCCAGGATGTCTGTTTTTTCATTGCCGGGGATACCGAAATGAACAGGCAGCCATATAAGCGATGTTCTGAATGGCTTATCAAACAAAGAGCTTAGGATATCCAGAATTTTTTTAATAAAGTAATCAGAACTCTTTAATACCTTGACAGATTTCAGTGCTTCGACTGCGCTGAGGCTATCAGTGAATGTAAAATACTGTTCCGGAGTATTGTGGAAGTCTTCGGTGCATGGATACCGAATATACCGAAGCCCCTGCCCACCTTCGTAGAGGATCCGTCAGTGCGGTTAGTTGGCCATACATCTCGACAAAACTGCTGGGAACTGTCTTGCAGCGAAAATCATTTGGGATGTTCTTCGTGTCCTCACGTACGTGTCAACTACCAAAAGGGGATTGTAGGACTCTGGTAAAGTGGCGCGGTTTATTGCTCTAGTGGTACTTGGGTTTGTATGTAAAGAAACAAAATCATGAAACTAATTCATGATTTTGCAATTAGAACCTGCCTCTTGTAGCGATATGAAATTTTCGATATCTAGTTCCAAGAAATTTCTCAACTATTCTGCAATAAATAGTTGAACCAATTCAATACAACACAATAAACCTGTTCATGTTTTCCTCAATTTGCGTGAGAACATTAATATTCAAAAGAAGCGTTTATTTGTCTCTTTCTGTGTTTATAATTCACCCATTCAGCATGATTCATGAAATACCATCACACTCACCGACCACCATTCTCCATCTTATTGCAGGCACAGCCCGGCGTAAAGTGAAATCGTTTAAAATTAGTCAACCCGAATTGAGCGCTCTAGGTCGCGTACGACGGCGATGTAATGCGCACCGTGCCGGATGGCCCGACTGTCCTAAACCGCTTCGTGATGGGCGCAAAGAGTGGTCCCTACTACCGGGCAGGTAAGCCATAATCTCGCACTCTCCACCATCCCTACGTCTGAGTCTAATTTATGCAGTTGACGTAAAAAACGAAAAAGAAAAAGCTCACAAAACCACCCAACATTCGCCACCGTTCTTAGGCTTCTCACGTGCGACACTCAATCAAATTTATCTAAATTTTCCCTTTTATTACCATTTATGTTCTATTGAGCAGTTTTATCACAACTCGACTTTCACTTCTCATTCCTATCCGTTTTTTTCCGTTGCCTAAAGCGGCTCGATTTCGGCGTTTGGCAATAGGGAGACGGGTTTTGAATTTTCACCATAACAGAAACGTCTCTCTATTCAACCAACGCAAAGCAAAAGGGGTGGTCGGATGCGACTGCTTTAAACAAGGGTGAGAAATTGAATGAGGTGGAATGGCATGTGCTATGGAGAATCACGAAATGAAATTTATCTTTTCACAACCCCACCATCACCCTCCCTACGGATTCGTCCCGTTTTCGCTGAATCCGATATCCATCATCTTTCACGGCACGCACCTGGCACACCCGAAACGACCAATTTTCCATCTCGTTTGGGCGGATAGGCCCACTTTTGTTAGCGTTTTCTTCCCCGTTTAGAACCCCCATCGTCTTCTCATGCTTGGGGAGGAAGGCGCTTACCGTGTGCTAATGTTTATCACCTTGATCCGATCGGATCCGATTGCGTTTCGATTCTGGCTTTCCGGTCTGCTTCTGCTTCGGCTGAAGGCTGCCTTTTAGAGCACCAGGGCTCTCCACACGCACTCACACCCAATTTCCTGCTTTTTAGATTCTTCCTAGATCTTTCGGCTGAAAAAAATGTATAGAAGAACTCACACACATACACATACACACACAGCATTGCTTCTTTAAGTGCCTTGGCAAGAGCGTTGAGTGGTGGGCCATCCTCGTTTCTAAAATTTTATATCGATGCCCTTTTTTTCTTTTGGTTGGTCTCGCCTTCGTCGTTCTCACTTTCTCTTTTCCGATTTTTTTTTTGTATGGGTTGTTGCCATCGCATCCGTTTCCTGCTTATCTGGCTGGCTTACCTGTGTCCGCAACGGCGACGATACCGCGATGACGATAATGCTGATGGTGGTGACGGTGGTGAATTTTGTGGCAGATATCGATTAGGTGGAAGTATTGCCGATTTGGCTAACCGATCAACAGGTCCAACCAAGGGACGGCACGGCCACTCCACCGAAGGTAGGTGTTTGCAGTTTTTTTTGTTTTTCTCTCTCATTCTATCATAGAGAGTTCCCCGCTGTGTAGGCTAGATATACAATCCAGTGTCAGTCGGTGGTGATTCCGCACTTTCAAGGGTTCGGTCAATCCTTCATTCTGTTTATTTAACCGGTGATGGGGTAAGATAGACGAGCAGACGAGTGTAAAATCGGGAAAGGGATTTAAGAATGTCCTTATTATTATTTATCGCTTTGTTAGATTTTGAAGCTCTGTGTGTATGATGTTGCTTTTTTTATATTTTCACCTCAAAAATATATAAAAATTGAAAATATGTATAACTATATTAAAAATTTAAATGTAAATATCAAGAGTATAAATAAGTTCGTGCGGTTTTTTGGGGATATTCAAAGATTTATTATGAAACATTAGTAACTGTTTCAACCCCCAAAGTAATTCCCATCGTTTATTACTACTTATCCCCATCTTTGTAGCAAGTTACGGATACCTTCGTGAAAAAAGGAAGGTTCTTTGGACGCTATCCATTCGTCTATCCATTTTTTCGCTTCTTCATAATTTGAGAAGAGCTGCTCAGCTAAGCCATGTCTTTCGGTGTATTGCGATCGTTTTTCTTTTAATGATTGATTCAAACGCATCAGTTGTCGTCTGTAGACATCTCCTGTGATTGTTTGGTTCTGTTGTAGTAGTTCGTAATACATCATACCCAGCTGATCCCACCGAATGTACAACATTACCTTCGCGCCATAAATATTCGGCCTGGGTGTCGATGATTGGGCATCGCTTCGTTATCCATATGTTGCACGAACTTTTGGGGTTATCGTAATGCACCCATTTCTCATGGCCAGTCACAATGCCTTTGACGAAAAACCCTTTCAATTTGGCTGTTAGAGCAAAAGCTCTAATATTCAAGAACTTTCGGCAGCCGTTTTGCACATGCAAAAATAATACGGCAAAAATGCTTTATTAGGCAAGAACGTCCCTATTTTAGGAGCTTGAGGAAACTTCTTTCTTAACATTTCAACAAAAAGAAAGCTAGGGGAAAAGAGAGCCTGAAGATGACACTCCAAAATGCCAGTATTGCCAGATTGCAAAAAAATCAAATTTATTCCATTACAGAAACCGCACGAACTTATTCATACTCCTGATATAAATATTACACTTTCACTTCTCATTCCTATCCGTTTTTTTCCGTTGCCTAAAGCGGCTCGATTTCGGCGTTTGGCAATAGGGAGACGGGTTTTGAATTTTCACCATAACAGAAACGTCTCTCTATTCAACCAACGCAAAGCAAAAGGGGTGGTCGGATGCGACTGCTTTAAACAAGGGTGAGAAATTGAATGAGGTGGAATGGCATGTGCTATGGAGAATCACGAAATGAAATTTATCTTTTCACAACCCCACCATCACCCTCCCTACGGATTCGTCCCGTTTTCGCTGAATCCGATATCCATCATCTTTCACGGCACGCACCTGGCACACCCGAAACGACCAATTTTCCATCTCGTTTGGGCGGATAGGCCCACTTTTGTTAGCGTTTTCTTCCCCGTTTAGAACCCCCATCGTCTTCTCATGCTTGGGGAGGAAGGCGCTTACCGTGTGCTAATGTTTATCACCTTGATCCGATCGGATCCGATTGCGTTTCGATTCTGGCTTTCCGGTCTGCTTCTGCTTCGGCTGAAGGCTGCCTTTTAGAGCACCAGGGCTCTCCACACGCACTCACACCCAATTTCCTGCTTTTTAGATTCTTCCTAGATCTTTCGGCTGAAAAAAATGTATAGAAGAACTCACACACATACACATACACACACAGCATTGCTTCTTTAAGTGCCTTGGCAAGAGCGTTGAGTGGTGGGCCATCCTCGTTTCTAAAATTTTATATCGATGCCCTTTTTTTCTTTTGGTTGGTCTCGCCTTCGTCGTTCTCACTTTCTCTTTCCGATTTTTTTTTTTGTATGGGTTGTTGCCATCGCATCCGTTTCCTGCTTATCTGGCTGGCTTACCTGTGTCCGCAACGGCGACGATACCGCGATGACGATAATGCTGATGGTGGTGACGGTGGTGAATTTTGTGGCAGATATCGATTAGGTGGAAGTATTGCCGATTTGGCTAACCGATCAACAGGTCCAACCAAGGGACGGCACGGCCACTCCACCGAAGGTAGGTGTTTGCAGTTTTTTTTGTTTTTCTCTCTCATTCTATCATAGAGAGTTCCCCGCTGTGTAGGCTAGATATACAATCCAGTGTCAGTCGGTGGTGATTCCGCACTTTCAAGGGTTCGGTCAATCCTTCATTCTGTTTATTTAACCGGTGATGGGGTAAGATAGACGAGCAGACGAGTGTAAAATCGGGAAAGGGATTTAAGAATGTCCTTATTATTATTTATCGCTTTGTTAGATTTTGAAGCTCTGTGTGTATGATGTTGCTTTTTTTATATTTTCACCTCAAAAATATATAAAAATTGAAAATATGTATAACTATATTAAAAATTTAAATGTAAATATCAAGAGTATAAATAAGTTCGTGCGGTTTTTTGGGGATATTCAAAGATTTATTATGAAACATTAGTAACTGTTTCAACCCCCAAAGTAATTCCCATCGTTTATTACTACTTATCCCCATCTTTGTAGCAAGTTACGGATACCTTCGTGAAAAAAGGAAGGTTCTTTGGACGCTATCCATTCGTCTATCCATTTTTTCGCTTCTTCATAATTTGAGAAGTGCTGCTCAGCTAAGCCATGTTTTTCGGCGTATTGCGATCGTTTTTCTTTTAATGCTTGATTCAAACGCATCAGTTATCGTCTGTAGACATCTCCTGTGACGTTGTAGCACAGGTTCTGTCTCCTGTTTGGTTCTGTTGTAGCAGTTCGTAATACATCATACCCAGCTGATCCCACCGAATGTACAACATTACCTTCGCGCCATAAATATTCGGCCTGGGTGTCGATGATTGGGCATCGCTTCGTTATCCATATGTTGCACGAACTTTTGGGGTTATCGTAATGCACCCATTTCTCATGGCCAGTCACAATGCCTTTGACGAAAAACCCTTTCAATTTGGCTGTTAGAGCAAAAGCTCTAATATTCAAGAACTTTCGGCAGCCGTTTTGCACATGCAAAAATAATACGGCAAAAATGCTTTATTAGGCAAGAACGTCCCTATTTTAGGAGCTTGAGGAAACTTCTTTCTTAACATTTCAACAAAAAGAAAGCTAGGGGAAAAGAGAGCCTGAAGATGACACTCCAAAATGCCAGTATTGCCAGATTGCAAAAAAATCAAATTTATTCCATTACAGAGACCGCACGAACTTATTCATACTCCTGATATAAATATTACCTATTAACTTGTTATTAAATAAAATGACATTCATAATATTGAAATCCTACACAGATTAATTAAAACAGAATTAAAATATATACTTTTTCCACATTAAGTATTTGGCAAAGCAAGTGCAGCTCGTATTACAATAAAAAAGTTGCAATTTGCTTGCTTTCTATAAACAATTATTTTTTAACTTTTTTCTCAAATAATAAATTAATTAAAAACTCTAGAACGTAAAACTATGGACGAGGCATTATATTAAAAACATATTTTAAAAATCGTCCTCAAAACGATCGCAAAGAAACAAAAACCAAACAAGTACATTCACATCACAATATCGTAAGACCCTCGTAATGGTTTATCCTAGCTAATACGGTCTTTTGTACAACCGAGTACTAGTTTAATAATATAAATCGACTGAAACAATAATACGTAATAATTGTACAGCTTGTCAAACCCCTTTTTCCTTCTGCTTTTTGCCACTACAATATCGATATATTTTGGTCTGGAATTTCACTACAATAAACCATCGTTTAGGTCACATTGAAATCTGTGTGTCGGCGCCTATGATTAGGCATCACGTACTACATCAAATAAGAGAATATGTGTGTGGTAGTAACACACTACCACGATAGGATAGGGAACTAGGATAGGAATAGTTGAAAGTGTTTGATTGTAAATATAGTTTTAATCTAAACCGAACCAGCGAAGCGTTAACATCGTGGATTTGGTAAATCCGTAACGAGCTATCGAACACTGTGTTTTGCTTGTTTTATCCCTAACAAAGAGGTGTAAAATAATCGGACTTAACCTCTGCTTTAGTATTGAAGTTCAACATGGCATCACCGTATTGTTGACTTCATTTGCTTTCTAAAATAATTATTAAAAATTCCCAAATGTAAAATTTGATTAGAATTAGCATTTAGTTACGGAGCTTCCACAGTAGTCCAATTTGTTAACAACATACATCACATTGTTATCTGCTAAATATTGTCGGCATCACAGGATTATACCATAAGCAGCTCAACACACACACACACACGCACACACACAAACAATGTACGTACTTTAGGTAACCTGTTACAGACCGGCCAATATCGTTCCGTTGCACTTGCTGCACCCGATCGATACACTGGCAATGAATAGTTAATTGGGTTTTCGCTATAAATACACCGGCACGCTTCACCGAACGGATTGGATTGATTTTTTGCCTGTTCACACCACCCACCCACATAAATGCGTTATAATCCTTCCAGTGCAAAAAGGGATTATGCAACTGTAATTTTACGAAACGAAACACCATCACACACATAATTGCCTAATAGGGTTATTTATACGCTTTCCTTCCATCTTTAATTCTGTTTCGATGCACTTTCTCTTTTGCCTTCGCTTCTTTGGCGCTCGTAACCAACCAACAGGACATTCGCGGCAGGGAAATATGCGGCCATCGCTTTACGAAAAGTTCAACGCAACCAGCGCCATCGGCAACGAGTCCATCCGGCACCGGGACACGATCAGTGCGATTCACCTACCGGCGGAGATGAATAAGTTATTGCATCCGAGCAAATACTTTGTCGGTAAAATACGACCCGGTAAGTACTATTTATGCACTGGTTGGCGTTGGTTTTCGGTTCCCGGGTGCGCTCCCGGGGTTGTGTCATACAAGCAGATTGTACTTTGGAAAATGTTTTGGCGATTTTTATTTTGTTTTCTATCCACAACTCCACAACACGAACTGCCTTACGAAGCACAGTGACTAGCAGCACTGGTCTAGGTTTAAGGGGTGCTTTATCCTCACCTCAAAAGCTAACGTTACTAGGTCAGTAACCTTTCCTAGACACATTCATATGTGACGTATTACTTGGGCATTCATATTCTCGCGGACGTTGCAGTAAGCTTTTACATTCATATTTACATTTCTTCCTGTTTTTCTTGTCGCCAGACTGCTTTTCTTTTATGAGCCACTTTCGTTGGCTAATGCAGCACACCAGTCACCCTAAAACCGATAAAATACAAACAGTGCTTTAAATAAACATAAAACCCCATACACCCACCGCGTGCGAGGCATAAACTGACGCTGCTTTATGTGACACACCGATATCGACATCAATGTCGATGATGGTTTCTCGGCTCTAAAGCCTCTCTCAGATAAGGTGCGGTACTTGGTTGGTGGGTTGGACTGTTGGAGCTCAATGCTCCGTAGGTAGACGTGCGATAAACGGATGTAAACGTAAAAGAAGACTATACTCGCCCACCAAAATGGACGGTCGGACGGTGGAATGGGGTGCTAGAGAGAGAGAGACTGAGAGGTGTGAGTCGCTGCAGAACGTATGGAAAAATGGCAAATGCTAAATCGGAAAGTCGAGCCAAACCATCAACACCGGGCAGTGGACCATGACCGAAGAGAGCGGAACACCAAATTGGATGGGTGTTTATGTTTGGTGAAAGACCCCGGAACCGACGACGGAGAAAAAAAGGACGGAGGAGGAAAACAGGACACACACACAAAAAAAATCCCCGAGATCCTTTTTCCCGAGTCTTGATTTATAGCCAAAGCAGTATGAATATGAAAATATTTCTCGTGTGCCGTAAGTAACGTTACAGAGCAACCGGAACGCTGTGCGGTCGTGATCCTCGTTTTCATCCCGTTTGTACTACGGGAGATGGGAGTATAACTGGTGCGTCAGACCATACACGTACTCAACACACACACACACCCATATGCATCAAATGTATACACATCATTGAATCTATTGAAAAGCGAGCTCCAAACCGTGGCACTGCCGGAGCCTTTATGCGTTCCTTACGCTTGAGACTGGCAGCGAAAAAAAGGGAATGGGGGACTCCCTTAGCAACAGGGACAAGGTTCGCAAACGATCACCCTTCATCCCGCAGGATTGTGAAATGGATTAAATAGCCGGAGTGACAGTAGAGAGTGTGGGGTGGTGGTACGGGATGGGAAAAGTCTTGGCAAATAAAACATACCCGGATGCGGATGATGTACGACCGAAGTTGATGGGATGAATAGTAAGCGGATGGAACGGCGTTTGAAATTAAACCCTGTCGATTGTACCGACCCGTGATGTTGTTGTTTCTTCGCTCTGTTTGCTCTGTTGTCTCTTGTGACATGTTTTACAACGGAATGAACCACGAAAACTATGCGGTGAAACTATAGTTTATCTCAAATAGACTCATCTTGCGTATTTTTCATTTGGTTTAGATGAACAATTTTTCTCTTTCAATTGTTCAACTTCAATGCTTATATTCGGTATGCCTTATACTATGCCTTATATTTCAAACTTTGTACCTCCGAGAAACATTTCATGAAAAACTGGGCGCCTCCACCGACAACACAGCATTTGAATGAAATACTTTTTTGAGATAAGATAATTGTAAAATGTTTTTGATTAGGAAAAAAACAAAGTATTTTATTCGGCATAGGGTAGATCTACTAAGGTCTGGACATAATATTTTGAAAATTATGGAGATTTTATAGATTTTAAATTTAATCTTTGATTAAATTTCATAATGCTATGTGTTTGCAAAATGGTTGAAGTCTTACGAAGAGAACACACTTACGGACACTAGTGAATGCCAAAAAATAATAATCACTAAATAATTTAATTAACAAATGCATGTTGATGAACCCAGTATGGTGATACCGTTCTTGGCATTTCACCATAAGTGTTCTTATTATGGCTATAAACTGTATAAATGAAATTTTATGGCACAAATACGATTCATTTGTTGTGTGTCGTGATTTATGGAAGAACCCCTGCATCTATGTTTTTAAATGTTTTTTTTCCGAAATGTAGTATTTCTTTCGACAGATTGCTACAATTGAGATTGGTTTTTAATTTAAATTAGCAATAATCCATTTTTATGCATAAAGTTCCACATAAATATAGGCTTCACACGGTTGAATAATAAATCCTTTTTAACTGCGAATCATATCAAGCTATTTTATAATCCTTCCTTTGAATTCCTACGACTTTTCTTCCTTCTTATTTTATTATTATTATTATTATTATTATTATTATTATTTGTTCCGAATTTGTCTGTCTAGTGGCTACACGAATGTTGCTTAATGACTACTTCAATTATCGTAGCTTCTAACCTAACCTAAACTATCAACTAAACCTAACTAGACAGAAAAACGAGCACGGAAGGAAGTTGAGGACGAGTTAAAGTCACAATCTTGAACCGAGCGGTTGATGCTGCCCATAGCACGAATCAAAGGATCTTTGCGACCAACTGCCGAGCGCCTTATAGGGACAATCAAAGGAGGGCGAGGGCGCAAGGATCGAGAGGGAACATACAAAATGGATGGAGGACAGGAGTGTTGGCGCATCTAGGTGGTCTAGATTGCGCAGACCAAGCAATGACCTGACCAACGAGCAAAACAGGGCCTTCAGACAAAGAGGGTCCGAGAAATCACGAGCTACAAGCTTTAAAAGCCCAAATGTTCTCCAAGAACTACCTGCTACAGCATCGACATGGTGCACAAACGTAAGGCCCCAGTCAAACCAAACACCTAGATCGTTGATGATGGAAACACGATTAACATGGACGCCATCGAGAACATAAGAGTACATAACAGGGGAGCGGGCACGACTAAACGAAATGGTATTACATTTATCAGGACAGAGGGTAAGGGCGTTGAGGTTACACCATGATGAAAACCGATCAAGAATATCCTGAAGGATAGAGCAATCTGCTCCCTTATTTTCATTCTTGCTCTTCTGCAGTTAGGCTATTCGGTAGCCTTAACAATTCGGAAGCCTTAGTCTCATAGTGACTTCAGGTTTAATTGTTGGTCGTCCTGCAGAACATTTTTGCTTGTTTCTCTGGAAAATGTATTTTTATGGTCACCTGCATCGCTTCCGCTAAAATTCAGACATTATTAGAATAAGCAATGGTATCGATAATATGAGCAATAATTTCGATATTGAATATTTTTAAACTTGTTTAAAATGTTTTACATTAAGAAGGCTGTAACATGGGAAGAAAAGATCTACAAGCGTTTAAAAAGTGTTTATAGCAAATGATTTTTTAAACTTTTTACAAATGATTTGCCTTGTTTTAAATGGAAAATAATAACCATTGTAGCCATACTTGGTACTATAGCCATTACTGGTACATCCGTCCTACAGGCCATAAAGTTTCTTTTGACTCTTATCGGCACTCTCTTATGTAATTGGAGTTTGCACTGTTTGCATAAGCAAATGATGATTTTGTGTCGGTGTGTGCGATGGTTGAGGAGCAAAGCAGCAGACGCCGAGGTTTGTACGTGTTTTTTTTTGTTTTGTTTTTGCACCAAGCCCTGTCTATCCTTGCTATTGAGCCATGTCAACGGTGTGTATCTTAGCACAAAGCAATCTTCTTTTGAATCTGGCTTCTGTGTCATGGTCATTACAGGGTGCTTGTGTGTTTGCCACCTCCTTTCCGCGGCCGCTTTTATCCGGTGCTAAGGAATTAAAACATAACATAACCAATGCGGCCACCCGTGTACCAGGCGTTATGATCGTTGATCGATGCGGCCAGTGAAAACGTCATGGTTTGGACGATTACTGCAAAGTCATAATTTGCATAAAAATACAAATCAATCCACCGCTGGTACAAAACCACATTAGTCATCTAGCTGGGTAATCAGTTGTGATGGTGAATGTAATATCTCAATAAACAAACACACACATGATGATTTTATTTGCCTTCAAAATCATTAACGATCATTAACGTTCCTTACCAAATAAAAGTTCGAATGTTCGGTTGTACCCTTTATTCGACAAATAGTTCTGCATCAACAATATTCAATATTTTAGTGCCGGCTTCGCTCTTCTCAAACAACCAATTTTGTTCGTTGTACAATCTAAAAGTTGTGCAGACTAAAGAATACATCTTATACGAAGGAAAATACAGCATATTATAGACTAATAAATACTATAATACTATAAATAACGTGATTTTTATGCTTCTGTATATGTCAGTATATCTCTTTGCCAAGAATTATCTAAAAAACAGATAATAAAATAGCAGAATTTTGATTCTTCTAAAACTTTCACATACTTATGAACCACCAGTGCAGCTTTCACCATTTTGGATAAGCATTGAAAATGCTTATGATTTGATGATGATTTATGCTTCCAAGTAATTCTGTAGCTCCTTTTTACTCCTTGCTACACACTGATGCATAACTTTCGTAAGATTAACACTTCGCTTCGAGACGAAACATGTGTGTGTGTGTGTGTGTGTATGGACTCACAGTGTGAATGCAAACATAAATTGGAAATCATTACAATTCCAGTCATTCGTTCCCGGGACTCGAACGCGCTAAGTGACTGCCAGCCAGCTGACTTACTATATGCACGTTGCCGGCTTCCGGTAGCATCACACATCAGAATACTAAATGTATATATTTCGGGCACTTAGTCCCATGGTTTCGGGGTTCGCACCATTTCTTCATGCGAAGAATTTGGAAAAATTTGTCTAAAAGTACATTAGAGCTATAAGCCCGCTTCCCTGTGTTGTTCGGGGTATTCGGTGGCGATTTTGGCAGCCATCAAGACGCCAGCTGAATTTGCTTTATCTTTATCCGTTTGTGCAAATGTACATGAATGGTTTCAAGCAAGATGTTGCTGTGTGTTTTTTTTTCGTCCAAAATATGAAAATGTGTAATCATATTTCATGAGTGCGTTTGATATTTTTTAGATGTAAGAGCATGTAAGCATGATTGTTCCGGCGGATGACGGACAAGAAAACCCGCACACTTGCATATCATTGAGTTAAAGAACATAATTTTTGTTATTTGCCGTTAAAAAAAACTATACTTCTTACATAAATCCAGACAATCTATTGTAAGTTTATAACATTAGTAACATTAGTAGCAAAAAAAGGCAGTGCAATCGGGAAAAAATCATCATTGCCAACGGACCGTCGTACCCTTAATTTGCATTCCCCGTAACCGTCCGTGCTCAAGCGAGCTCTAGGGCACGTGATCCCGTAATGGTGTGGCTCGTTGACGTGAGCGGGATTATTTGGTTCGTTCCCGGGAGTGCAAGTCGTACGCTTTATGTCAAATCTAACGACACAAATGTTGATTTATGAGGCTGAACTTCGCTTTACGGGACACCAAAACAACAACAAAAAATGCAAAGTGATTTTGTTTTTTTCATGAGGAGAGAGAATTGTTATTTTCTTCCAAGCATCAACGTACAATATATGCCCCACAATGTAAAATAATGTATAAAAATATCGAAACATTATGGAATTAAGTAATTCAATTATTAGATTTCGACAAACAAATGCTTTTCATCTGGTAAAACGTTAATGTCTCCCATTGGTCGATCCATATTGATATCTCTTTTCCCTAAACAGGTGATCGTATGAACGACCGTCCAACGCTGCGTCTGGCCATATCGGAACTCACGGTTTGTCGTCGAGATCCGAACCATCCCGGTCCTGGACACTACCATCCAGAACAGCAAACACGCGTCCCGGTAGGAAAAAACATTCATCCGTCACCGGCCTGTTGCTTCTACACGTACGACCAATACTGCCGCGAGCCATTCTTTCGCCCACCAGCCGGTCGGTACGATATCCGTGACGCTCTACCTCCAATACCAGCCGGCCACATCCGATACCGTAGCGAGCAGATTCGCATTCCGATTCAATCGTCATCCTCAAAACCACACGAGGGCGACACGGCTGATGCAGCAGGACCGGTGCTGCGAAAGGTTACGCTTCGTTTGAATTCCATCAATATCCCTGTACGGCCCCGGAAGGGACGCCGTAACATGAAGGTTGCGTTTATGAGCGGTAGTGCCCGGTTTCGGGACCGTGACTTTTTCCCTATCGGTGGCCTAGGGAAAGCGACGACAAGGAAACAGCAATCGACAACATCAAAGAAATCGCACGATGCGGAGGATACGGAGGCACTGCATGAACTGTTCCCCACCGGAAGTCCCACTCGGTCTGTATCTCTGCCGTCAGTGGAGCAAGTGGTTAGTGGAGACGACGACAACGAAGACAAGCGTCGTCAAAAGGAAGCTGAAGATTGTATCCGATTTCTTGCAGCACACGGCATCTCCCAGGGGAAACTGATGCCATCGTCCTCAGCTGGGAACAAAATTGCGACCAGATTCTTCACGGTTCCTAAGCTCACGAGCAATCGGCGGTAGAAGGAACTTTCGGGAATTTTGTATAGCAATCTGAAGCGTTGGACTTGCTTTTACATCGAATTACTTGTTGTCATGTTTTTAAATTCCTCCTGTGTGTTTTCAAAGATATATGCACGACAAATTTGTCGCATATCGTAAAGTAAAATAATATCAATTATTGTTTCGCACTAACCGCAAAACCACTTTCTGCGAGGCTTGTAATTTTTGAAATATAAACTTTACAATCTTTTATTTCGGAGCTTTCTTACAATCGACCTTTCCTACGTTGTGTATTTTTTGTTCTGACTTTATTCTTTTTCATTCTTTTTGGAAGTTAGATAGTCCCAGTACCGGGATACTGTATTTCAACTGCGGGAAAACCATGTTTTGGGTGCACAATACTAGGTAATAACCTAATTTAATCTTTGTTAAACGCGAGGCCGATAGGATTGGATTGAGGATCAATGCGACGAAGACAAAGTACCTACTTACCGAGGGCTCTGACCGTGATAGAGCACGACTCGGAAGCAGAGTATTGGTCGACGGCGACGATCTTGAGGTAGTAGAGGAGTGACTACCTTGGCACGATCGAAACACTCGGATAACAACGTAAGCAGCTAAATCCGAAGGCGCATTGTACAGGGGCCTCGTGCCTACTACGGGCTCCACAAACTCCTGAGATCCAGAAGACTCCAATAACGCACGAAATGCGCTAGTCTTCTACGGGCACGAGTCCGGGATTGTGCCTGGCAGAGGACGCCAATACACTCGTCATTTTCGAGCGGCGGGTGCTACAGACTATCTTTGGCGGTGTGTGTGAGCAAGTCAGACATCCTGACGGTTGCCAAGCCGGGGTTGAAGGAGTGCAGCCATGGACCGTGTTTCCTAGAGACGACTTGGACACCATACCATGTCTATTAGACGTGCTCCCTAGGAGCAGGCCAAAAACGAAGAAGAACAAAATTCAATTACAAGCAAATTTGTTGACAAAATCTAGATTGAGTTGAGGGCATCATACCAAGCATCAACTCAACAACAGTAGGATAATGCAGGCGACTGGGCACGGATCGTCAGGCTAATGATCTATTGATCTATTGATGCCTCGCTAGAGTATCTTTTTTTATCGTTTATTTATAGAGACTTTGGGTCTTAGAGACCTCATTCGCCTCTTCAGAGTATAAACTCTTTCAGCAGTAGCTACACCTTTAATCATCCTCTTGCTTGCTTTTCACGGTTCTATGGCATCCCTTCGTCGCATGCAAGAAAAAGAAACTTGCACAGTATGTTTGCGTGAAATATTTCATGTTTCAAACTTATGATTTGAATCCTTGAAACGGAAATAGACCCGGGAACTAATGTACAATTACTATTTAAAAAACGCAATTCGAAGACGTACGCGTAACGAGCACAACTTGAGAGCAATTTTATTTAGGTTATAGTCCACTATACCATAACTTACATGTTATCAAAATTGTACCGATCTTTCAACTTTTTCCGTATGCACAAACCCATTATCAACCGTCGCCAGTTCCCGTAAATACGCTTCCTGCGCCGTTCGTCCTCCTTCTCCTGCAGCTCCACCTGCTCCCGGTACCACTCGTCCAACACCCGATCCCGGAACTCTTCGCACACGACAAACCCATCGTACACGGCCTGACATCCCCCGGCCGACCGGTACTCAAACCCGGTAATTGCTTGTGCACAATCGATCTGCAACCGTCGGCAAATACGATTCAGCCCGGGCAGCTGCAGATGAACCGTACCCTTCGGCAGCATGCACGGCTGAAAGAGATCCACATTGCCGTACGCACTGCGCGGCACAAGCCCATCCTTTGCCACCGGTGGTACGTAGTCTTGCACCTGCCATTCACCGAAAAGCTCCAACGTCTGTCCTGTGATGGCCGCACCGGTGAACCGATCGTACTTTGCCTTTGCCTTCACCACTTTATACGGTTTCTCGTGTAGGCGTACGGTTTTTGCCTGCCGCAGCCACGACTCACGCGAATGCAGCGTGTGCACGCAGTCTCGAAAGTAGATCGGTTCCTCGCGAATGTAACTGAGCACGGGTGCGTCCGGTGGATAGATCGCTTGATTTCGCAACAGGTACCGTTCGATTGCGTACTTGGGATGATGTTTGTACTCGGTTATCTGCTCCGGAAAGGGCCGCTTGTTAAGCAATCGATCAAACTTTACGTCCTCGATCAGGTCGCGCTTGTTGCGTTTGCCACGGTATGGACGCAGCGCCCGTTCTAGCCACGCATCTTCGACGCGCAATTTGCTCTTCTTGCTGCCGAGCCGAGAGATGTACCGCGGTGATACGTCCTTTATCGTGCCGTCGTTGTTCCACGCTAGCGCGTAAGCTATCGGTTGTGTTGCTTGTTTCTGTTCCGGAAGAAAGCACCAACACATCAGATTAATAGCTGAAAGCAATGGAATCACGACAAATTGAGGGGTTTCACCTACCACAATATCCTCCAGCTTATACACATCCCCGTGCAGCACATCGATTGTGATCCACTTGTCTTCGTGCTCACAGAACACCTCCACCCAATAGTCTACTCCCGGTTTTCCGCTAGCTTTCTTCGACCGCTTTCCATCCTCCGTTTTATGCCGTCCTTCGTTTGCCTGTGTCGCTTTTTTACTGGCAACAAGCTTTGCTGCCCGCGCCTGATACGCGGCCAATATTCGCTCCCTTCTTCTTTGCACCTCGTCCGGCACCGACCGATCGTCTGTTTCGCTGCGATCCGTATCGGTTGCTGACTGCTGCATCACCGTCCCCTTTCGATTGTTTTCCATCCTTAAAAACGAACCCGCCATAAGCTTTACCTTTTTCCTTCCGTTCTCCTGTGGCACAGCCGAATGTTCATCGTCCGCACCTCCATCCAGCTGCGGTATGGAGAATCCCGCAGCAGCAGCACGTCGCTTACCCTTACCCGGCTGTTTCGTGTCCTTTTGCTTGGCAATCAGTGCACGAAGCTTTTGTTTGGCCACGTACACCATACTGTCGGGCGGCGCTAGACGGAAATCTTGCAACAGTTTCCTTTCCATCGCTAACTCCTGCTGAGTCTTTGGATTCATCCGGTACAGCTGATCGGATGGGATGTGCTTGGGAGGAACGGGGGGTGAGATGACGAGCCGCACATGAACGCCCAGTATTCGAAGCATCAGCACAAACAGTAGAATGTAATCCCGTCGGCAGTAGGTGACCTTTTTAGCGATCGCAAATATGAGAAACTTCCCAAGGGCCGGATGTTGCCGCTGGCGGTAAAACATTGTATCGTCCTTGAGGGTGATGGTGCGTCGGTAGTAGCGTGTCAGTTCCTGAAAATATCGCAGGTTGGTCAGTCCATTCGGGCGGCTTGTCTTGCTTGTTTCGCCCATCACACCCGGTAGCAGTTTCTTTTGAGCAAAACGCATCAACGAAGGCTTCCGAAGTTCATTGTTCACATAGGTACCGTGACCGATCCAGCAGAGCAGCGCTACCTTATGGACATTGATCTGGCTGTTACGTTTTTCACGGTTCATAAATCTTTTCAACGCGGTCAGTACATCGAAGGTACGTTTCGACGATGCTACCTTATGCCCATCCGCGTCCGGACCAAGTTTAAGCGTAATTTCAATCTCCTTTGAAGCATCTGTCTGCTCCGATTGTTTGGCTGGCGCTACTACCTTCACAAAATCATTCCGACCGAAGCCCGCGGTAAGACCTTTTCCACCACGAACGTGCAATTTCTCCCCAGCTACCAACAGTGTATCAATATCGTCTTGCTGCTGGACTTTAACACCGTCTTTCGTCTTGGATGATCCTGCATCCGGATTACTGTCGTTCGGTACCCGTGAGTTAGCCGCTTCCGCCAAACTGACCATCTGCATGTACGCTTTACTGGACTGGTTAATTTGTTGTATTAATTTTTTACCCAATTCTGCATCGGCCAGGTTCCTGTGTTCTGCTTGCGCTGGTGTCATACTTGCTTCACCTTCGATCTGATCACCCGCATCAGCAGTCTCTTCCTCGGAATCGGTTAGCTCAACACCGGCATTACAATCGAAGTACAGCTTCACCGCTTGCCGCTGTTCTGTTTCCTGTTCCGATGGTCGGAAAAAATCTGAATTCAAATCCAGCTCACTGGGATCCACCAGGTAGTCGTCGCCACTGCTCTCCGATTCATTGTCCGTCCCATCGCACACACTCAATGGATTCGTCGCCGGTTTGATTCGCTTTTTTGGTGGTTGGTTCGGCGTTTGTTCTTTCGAGGTACTTGGCCGTTCGGGATGTGCTAAATCAGGACGATATTTGCGATACAATTCCTCCACGGTAAAGGTGGTCAGTTTGATTGGTTCCTCGCTGGCAAGGGTTTGTTTGCTCCTAGGTTTCGCTTTAGCACGGGTTGGCTTTCGCTTCCCCTTTTTCGGTGATTTCTTTACATCCTCCACATCCGATGCGTCATCACTGGAGCTTGCAGCTAGAGTTGAAACCGGTTCCGGAACTGGATTGTCTGGTTCTTCTGGCAGTATGATTCCTTTCTTTGCGGCTATTCGTCGTGATACCCGTGCCGGAGCAATACTGTGTAGCAAGTAAACGGTCAAATTACGTGTTGTTGTGCAATCGAGAATGGGTTTAGATTTACTTACGAATTTTTGGTGACCGATTTAACAATTGCTTTTCGTTTAGCACTTGTTTTGTCACCTTTACTCTGGTCATCCTTTGCCGGTTGCCATTCATCTTCGCTGGCAGAAAAATCTTCGACCGACGATGCCTGCGATGCTTCATCATCTTCCAGCTCATTGTCAACCTCTTCGATGGGGTTTTCTGATTCCATTTTGCTTGATACACAGCTTGCGGGAAGCTTTATTAGGAAACCTCTTACAAATAAAGTACCTCGCCACTGCTCTCCGATTCATTGTCCGTCCCATCGCACACACTCAATGGATTCGTCGCCGGTTTGATTCGCTTTTTTGGTGGTTGGTTCGGCGTTTGTTCTTTCGAGGTACTTGGCCGTTCGGGATGTGCTAAATCAGGACGATATTTGCGATACAATTCCTCCACGGTAAAGGTGGTCAGTTTGATTGGTTCCTCGCTGGCAAGGGTTTGTTTGCTCCTAGGTTTCGCTTTAGCACGGGTCGGCTTTCGCTTCCCCTTTTTCGGTGGTTTCTTTACATCCTCCACATCCGATGCGTCATCACTGGAGCTTGCAGCTAGAGTTGAAACCGGTTCCGGAACTGGATTGTCTGGTTCTTCTGGCAGTATGATTCCTTTCTTTGCGGCTATTCGTCGTGATACCCGTGCCGGAGCAATACTGTGTAGCAAGTAAACGGTCAAATTACGTGTTGTTGTGCAATCGAGAATGGGTTTAGATTTACTTACGGCTTTTTGGTGACCGATTTAACAATTGCTTTTCGTTTAGCACTTGTTTTGTCACCTTTACTCTGGTTATCCTTTGCCGGTTGCCATTCATCTTCGCTGGCAGAAAAATCATCGACCGACGATGATGCCTGCGATGCTTCATCATCTTCCAGCTCATTGTCAACCTCTTCGATGGGGTTTTCTGATTCCATTTTGCTTGATACACAGCTTGCGGGAAGCTTTATTAGGAAACCTCTTACAAATAAAGTACCATCTCTGCGAAATAGCTGTAAAATATTGTCGATTCACATTTCGCGCACTGCTAGACACGGTTCGTCGCTTTCCTCCGTGAATACTAGACATAGAATGTAAACAAAACATTGCAGACAGTTTGACAGCTACGTGATGTGCTGCAACAAATCTACAATAATAAGCAGAAATGCTGTTTTACAGCTAAGCACCATTTAAATATACGGGTAAATCCACAAACATTGTAATAAACATTTACTGGATAAATTGCAAGAAATTGCCTCCCATCTCTTTATTCAACTCCTTCTATTGACGCTCTTTGAATGCCTTTCTCGCTAGCTTAACCGCTAACGGATACTGCCCATCGCTAGTTTTTCCTTTTTTTGCAACCCGTTCGCTGTCTTGTTGAGTTGTATGCACATTTTCAATTATACTTTCTATAAACTTTGCCAATCCGTAGCAGAGATGATTAAAAATACGATCCTCATACTCGTTCTTTGGTTGTCCAAGATAATAATTCAGCGTGGCCTGCAGTGTATCGAACAGTGCCGTCATTTCCGGCGTCGATTGCTGGCCCAGGTTATGCCGCATTTGAACGATCAGCTCTGGCATTTTATCAAAAATTTGTTTAGCCAACGTTTCAAAGGCTACTTTTCGTAGACTGCGCTGTAGATTGTTGTAAATAGCTTCAGATTTTCCAGCCAGTTTAATCGATTCCTCCGTTTGCAACTGACGACTGCAATGTCTTTGTGGTCCTCTGGAATATATGTAGACGATCTCATGAGAAAGACACTCAATCAAACACTCATCGTCCGGAATGCTTACCTCAGCTCACCTAAACGCAATTTAATTTTCATTATCCGTTCATTCATTTCATCCTTTTTGCATTTTTCGAATCGATCTAACGTTTCCTGCAAATGTAACACTTTCGGACGGGCCAATTTTTCATACCACTCTTCCTGTGGACGAACGGTTGGTGTAGCTAATTCTACCACGGGTGTATCATTTTCCTCAACGATGGTGGATAGCTTTGGCTCAAACGAGTTTGAAATTACGGAGACTTTCGAGACGTCGGACGTTTCCTCTACCTCTTCAACTTCCTGCTCAGCATCATCGACAGGCTGCTCATCTTGCAGTGCTTCCGGTTGGCTTTCGTTTTCCGTGCTGGCCATAATTTGGTGCGGGATTCTTTTATATCACTAAAAATTTTAACTTTGGCTTCTCTACCGAACAGTCCAACAGTATCTAAACACGCTGTTAGCTTAGGTTTACTACCATCGGCTTGCTATGACTAATTGCCTTACACATATCGCGCACCACGCACAACCAAAGCCATCTAGATGCAATTTGGAATAAGTAAATGTTACTTTATTTCAATACACGACTTACAAATAGTAGTATATTACTCGTTGGCCGGTGTAGTAGTTAATCGCCATATGCAATGGATGTTAAATTATGTTCAACTCATTCTCTTACACATACTGCTACCGAACGCTTATCCATAGTGTCGACCCATCCTCCCGCGGGTACGCGGGTATTTTACTCCAACACTTTCTGCTTCGTCTGCGACTCGTGCCATGCCTTGTTGATCATGCGCTTCGTCTCCGGATCACCGCTTTCGTACAGTTTCTGCATTATGTTCATTATACCGGACGATGGATCGTCGACCGTAGCCTTCTTACCGTCCGAAAGCCGTTCATCCTTTAGGTCCTGCAGCCGCTTGGCCGTTAGCGTCAGATGTGCCCATTTAGTCGGTGTTTGCTTGGCCAGATAAATCGCCACCATGTCGGACTTGACGCGCCGATAGCTCTTTTCCGCATCGATCGGGTTGAGCAGGTTGTTAACGACGAAAATGTAGTCCTTGTTGTTGAGATCGCTTATTACCAACTGGAACGAGTTCTCCGTAAACTCCACGTTCACGTTATCTTCCGGCACTTGCTGGACACCATTGACAGTGACGAAAATTTTTATAAACTTGTCGCTCTGATCCCACGCATACTCCTTTAGCTCCACCTGGTACCGGCGGATATCACCGGGCACGGATGTTTGCACCGGTCGTGAAATGCTCTGCTCACTGCTGGCCTGGGCGGCCAAAAGATCCCGCTGACGTTGAATGTCCGTTTCCAGTTTGCGAATGTCGATCGCTAGCATCTGTTGCACCCGGCTGCGCTGGGCACTCCCTGCAAGTGTTCGCATCTCTTCGAGGTCCTGCGTAAGCTGTCGGAACAAAGGAAACGGAAAGGGGTGAATTCAAAGGAAAAAAAAAACCCCTTCCATGTGCTCCTTCAAAAGCACTGTTTATCTTACATTTTCGATCGCTTCACGAGACATCGTTGCGTGAAATAGTTTACAAGGTATTACAGGATTCTTAGGGCCTTACTGAAAATAATTGGGAGGAGTACTTTTGCTTTGCGTTGATCCGCTTCTCGCTTTTCGATTGTCTTGAAACACGCAAGTTTTGACAGCAGACAGCAAGCTGCTTCTTCTTGATGTTTCGCGAAATTTCCAGTACCGGTGTCACTGTGGTCGGCTTTCATGGATATTGGTTATGAAAAATTATTTCGTAAATTACAAAACTAATATGCACTTTCGAATGCTTCGTCGTGTTAAACGAACTTTATAATTTATTGTTCCATTTTTCATTGAGCAAACATTTAAAAGCAATGGAACAATACATTCAATTTACATTATTTTTCAGTACCTCAAGCTGATCAATGCACACTTCCCCACTATGCAACTGCCACAACTGTCACCACCGACACAAAGAAAACGCTGCAAAAGAAAAAAGCGGGAAACACTGATAACAAACGTCACGCCGTCGAGTTCATCGATTTTCCACGGCCACCTCCCGCACCCGCACCGAAATAAACAAAACAAACTTTGCACGCACGGTTCTTTTCGCGCACCTCCGCACACACCGGAACCGGATTTACGACTGAAGAGCCAGCGATAAAAGGCACGGTTCAGAAGGCGAACAGGTTCTGCTAGAAGTAAGGAAGTGATTGCACAAAGAGCGCTTCTTCGCAATTTTTCAAGCACCATTCAAACCCATCTGGCAAGCGTGCGCGCGCGATCAGCAAAAAAGTGTAGGGTTCGTGATAGGAGCGGTTAGCAGCTATTTTCCCGCCGCCGTTTCGTGTGGCAAATTGAACTTCACTTTCTCGCTGCGCTAGCTCTCTTCGTACGTTCGTCGTTTTTGCCCTTCTGTGTGTTCTGTCCTGTTGTCAAGAGCGTGTGGTTGAACATTCGTCAACGGGGTGCTCTAGTCGTAGTTGTTCAAGATAGGTCAAACGAACAGCATGTCCATGAACGAAGGTATCGCAGTCGTTACGAAGGTGGTGTCCACCAGCGTTCGCCGTGCGCCGGAACCGGCCACCGTACTGACGCGCGAAGATTTTAACGCGGGTCCGATAAGTTTGGATGAAATCGAACCGGGACTGTGGTTGGGCAATGCATCCGCAGCCGCTGACATCGGAACGCTGGAGAAGCACACCATCCGGAGCATCCTGTCGATCGATTCCGTGCCACTGCCAGTGCATATAACGGACCATCCGAGCCTTCGCGTGCGCCACATACAGGCAGCGGACGTTCCACGGGAGGACCTGATACGACACTTCGAGGACAGCAATCGCTTCATTGCGGACAGTTTGGCCGAGGGTCGTCACGTGCTAGTGCACTGCTACTTCGGGGTGAGCCGCAGTGCTACGATTGTTATTGCCTACGTAATGCAAAAATATCGCCTCGGCTATGAGGCCGCATTTCAGCGCGTGAAGGCGCGGCGGATATTCGTAATGCCTAACCCCGGGTTTGTGAATCAGCTAAAGCTGTACGGCCGAATGGCGTACCGGATCGATCGCACTAACGAACGGTACAAGCTGTTTCGTCTGCGTTTGGCCGGTGATAACGTGCGGAAAGCGAAACGTTTGCCCACGGAATGTATGGACGTGGTAAAGGCAGATCCGGGCGTAACACAAGAATCACCCGAACCGTACGTGTACAGGTGTCGTAAGTGTCGCCGTGTGGTTGCATCCCGAAGCAACTTGCTGCTGCATAAACCAAAAGCTGCCACCGTAGCTCAATCGCCGGCAAAAATTGGCCGCGAACCGGAAGCCACACTTGAGGAGGAAGGAGCGGGCGACGATGCAGAGTGTGATGGACCACCACCACAGGCTACTACCGATGGTGAAAATGTGCCCGAGCACGTAACGCACGTTCAGAATGCCATGGCAACGGGATCCACCGCCAGCGGTGGTGGTGCGGTGAACGAGCTGGCAGAAAAAGTACGCCGCTGTTCGATTAGCAGCGAGCATAGCAACCGGTCGTCCGAGAAGGATACACCGATGTGCAATAAAATATTCTTCATCGAGCCGCTTGCTTGGATGACGGACATTTATCGCAACACGCAGGGCCGACTGTACTGTCCGAAGTGTACCGTGAAGCTGGGCAGCTTTAACTGGGTGATGGGTAAGTGTGATGCATTGATTCGTGTTTTGATGATTAATCTTCAAATTCCTTCCTTTCATGTTTCGTCTTCCAGCCACCAAGTGTCCGTGTGGGGCCGAAATATATCCCGCGTTTTATCTCGTTCCTTCGAAAACGGAATATTCGACCGTGGTTCAAAATGTACAAGTTACCCATCACCGATCTCAACAACAAGGACTACATTTTCGTCGTTAACAACCTGCTCAACCCGATCGATGCGGAAAAGAGCTATCGGCGCGTCAAGTCCGACATGGTGGCGATTTATCTGGCCAAGCAAACACCGACTAAATGGGCACATCTGACGCTAACGGCCAAGCGGCTGCAGGACCTAAAAGATGAACGGCTTTCGGACGGTAAGAAGGCTAAGGTCGACGTTCCATCGACCGGTATAATGAACATAATGCAGAAACTGTACGAAACCGGTGATCCGGAGACGAAGCGCATGATCAACAAGGCATGGCACGAGTCGCAGACGAAGCAGAAAGTGTTGGAGTAAAATACCCGCGTAAACGCGGGAGGATGGGTCGACACTATGGATAAGCGTTCGGTAGCAGTATGTGTAAGAGAATGAGTTGAACATAATTTAACATCCATTGCATATGGCGATTAACTACTACACCGGCCAACGAGTAATATACTACTATTTGTAAGTCGTGTATTGAAATAAAGTAACATTTACTTATTCCAAATTGCATCTAGATGGCTTTGGTTGTGCGTGGAGCGCGTAATATGTCTCATTGTTTGTGAAGAATTTGCGGAATTTTATTACTTACACAAAAGTACAAAAATAAGCGGCACCCCCTAGCCTACAACCCAAACACATTTAAGGTTTAGCCAGAAACGAACGAACCGCATCATGTTATGACTACGTCTTCAAGCGTCTTCCTGCGGTCAGATAGTGAGTGTCTGGGAGGGTTGTGTACGAGTGTGCTGCTGCTAAAAGAGCTTTTGAATAGGTGTTAGTATACATTTGCTCGCTCTCTATATCGAGTTTCTTGATGCATGCATCACCATGATGCAAAAATGTATCGACGTAGGTTAAAGCAGACCGAACACTTGCAATACGGAATATACTATAAAGGAATACTAACTGTGAAGCGCTCAGTATTTAATCAACAGTATAGGCAAAACTCTGTAGCAAAAAGGTCGATGGAAGACGATAGTTAGAAGTTTCTTCTATCAGCAGCATTTAATCAACAAGCATGTATATTGTGCCCGGCGCGCAATACTTTAATAATATGTAATACAATAATCTACACAATTTGCTATCCTGCTTGCTTGCGGAATACGGGAATTATGGTTGTTACATAATTTTCCAACATTAAAAACAACAAAAGTAAAGCAAAATCGCCCTCAGCACGAATTTCGATCGACACTCACTTCAAAATGAGTTCTTTACCCTGTAAATTCGAATGAGTGACTATTGAGTGCCCGCAGCGATCGAAATTGGTGCTGAGGGCGATCGATCTTCTACTACTACTACTATAAGGTGTAACTAAGTAGTTGGTACTGCTGTCCTCGTGTGCTGGGAGAGCGTTTGTTTGGGATACCAATTGTAGCAGGGTTTATCCGATTTCGGACATACGGGTTTGGCAAATCATTTGTTACGCTTAAACTGCCCGAACGAATAAAAGGGCTTCAATGCTGTTGCGTGCGATTCTGAAGTGATATAATCACTGGCAAATGAAAGCCATTTGGTTATGTTTGAGTTATGTTTTCCAAATTGAGTCATACAAAGCACAAAAGAATGAAGATGTACCGAAAGAAAAATTAAAATCGTAGCATCTCTCTCTCTCTCTCTCTCTCTCTCTATGAATTAGTCACAGCAGTTTGATAAAAGAAAAACAAAAACCAAACGACTTTAATTAAACATACAAAGAAAGAGGAAAATACGGGTGAAAACACCATTAAAAAAAGAGGTATACAATTATTATATTGATGGGGGCGAACCCTTTTGAAGGAAATGAATCCAAACCGAATAAGCCGGTTTAATGGGGAAGAATGGCAACAGGAATGTCATTTACAGTGTGCAGTAACTACTACCCACACACGCAACACAAGATAATCAAACTGTATTTGCATACAATAAAACAAAGGCAACTAACTCTTATCAGTGACTCTTTTTACCTGCCTGTCCGATCGCAGTTGTTAAGAAGCAAACTATGTATAACACAAAAGGAAAAACAAAACAAAAACACACTATTATTATACAAACGTACAACACATATAAGCGGAATCAAACAAACAAAAAATCTTGTTTCAATAAATCAAAACCGAGTAAAACAAACTTTTGCAATGTGGTTTTTTCGTTTGTCTGTTGCATGTTACCTGTTATTGTACACCTTTTACATACCCACAATATTCCTTCACAGCAGCATTGTTCTCTGTATTAACATCGTTTGTGTATTATTTTGTGTGTGTATATATATTTGTTTTTTGTTTGTTTGTTTGTTTTGTATAAAAAAGAGAATAAATCACTAGTGTATTGCACTAAAAGCTAGACAGTTTCAACATACTAGAGGAGAAAATGTTCTCTCTACACGAGGGAGGATGAAAATTAAAAGTAAGAGAATGAATAGATGGAAAACAAACAACCAAAACAGTGGGGCAAAATGACCAATAGTAATAATAATAATATACGATGAGTGCCAAATGGCGCCACTCGCGATTCGCTTCCTAACAACGCTAAACCGTTTCTAAATGTTATGTTTTGTTTTTCATTTCTTTTGTTTCTTGTTCGCTTAAAAAACCCCCCACTATTCCTATCTAACTGTTTATTGGCGCCTTGTACACAATTTGAAATGATTTTCTTTTCCTGTTTTTTTGTTTTGTTCTATTTTCCTATCTTTTTATGTGTGTTTTGTTTTGGAACGAATCGGCGGGAAAAACAGGAATAATGGTTTGTTCTTTTTTCTGTTTAGGTGTAGCTGTTTTTTTTTTATATAATCAAAATCATGCATCGTTACTATTCTTAAAACGTAATCCACTACACTTGTATTTCCCTTCCTTGAAGCAAGCAGCTATTTCAAACTAAAACTTAAATCGTATTCAAAGCACAAAAGAGAAACGAAACGAATGAAAACAATAATAAAAAAGGTCTAAAAGCATAAGAAGAAGTGGCAGTAATATTGGCCCAAACTATTGATGCGTATAGAAATTGCAGTAAGAGAGAGAGAGAAAGAAAAGAGGAAATAATTAAAGTGTAACAATAATAGCAAACGAAACGACATAACGACGACAAGCAATTAACGGACAAATGACGGGGCAATGGTATCGATTCGCCTAGTGGACTCTCGGGAGATACACAGCTTAACAGCTAGTTTCATTAAAGGTAGGAAGAAAATGATCTTATCATATCAACATGCTGCTCTCCTTCCTTTGCTTTCTTGCGCAATTTTGCCCCGTCTACACGATCGGAATCCAGCCTTGTTTGTCTATGTATAATATGCAACATCTAGGATTTCTTCTTTGTTTGTTATTTTGAATAAAAATATGACCAACAGCCATTCGATTCAATTCCTCCCTAAAATATGTTCGCCTGCCACTCTGCAGTCAACAGTTACTTTGTCCTGTGCTCATATAGTACTGTGAGTCTCTGTGAGTCTGCGTGTGTGTGTGTGTTATTTGCTTCCTGTACAAAAACAACTCTAATCTCGGACACACATGCTGCTGCTAGGTTTGCTAGGTGTGTTTGTTGTTTACAGTGAGCGACCGTAACTATAGTAACTATATGATATTTCGATTATTTTTCTTTTTCACGATCCGTCTCCTGGCTTTTGCTACCCAAAGCTCTCGGCACCATTGATTCTGTTATATTTACAAAACTTCGTTCGTTCTCACCAACCAACATATTCTTGCTTGATAGGAAACTGTTTGCCTAGTGTGGGTTTTTTTTTTTTGCTTCTTCATTACCTCTGTTTGAGCAAGACATGTACATAAATCGGGTTTCCGTTCGCAAAATTTTCCAACATATCCGAGATATTGCGCTCCACACACAAACACACACACCGAACGCCCGGAAGCTTTGCATCCGCCAATCAATCAACAGGTAAATTCGTATTACATTTCTCACATTCGTAGCGGGGTAACATGATCCGATTTCTTCCTAGCACTGCAATTAAATTGATGCTACCGACCATCCTCCGTAGGTAGCACACACACACACACATACCCGGGGGGCGCATTAGTTTATGTTTGTTTTTTTTGTTTCGCTCTATTTCTCCGGTTTGACTTTTGCTCTCTCTCTGTTTTGTGACCCCACAGTGCGTACAAGTGAGTCTTTTTTCGATGTAAGCTTTTTTTGCTATATAGTACCATAGATTCATAGTAATCCCGCGGGGCATCGATACGGTCTGTAACAGGATTTTGCCGCTAAAAATGTACCCCTCAAAACGCAGAATGCTCACACATGAGTGATGCTGCTGTCAGTGCAGTCCAACTCAATTCTTAGGTACGGAATTTTAGGTGTCGTCCTCCTTTGTAACGCATTCCCCGTAGTTGCTTGTGCGTGCAGCACAACCATGGTCTGCTTTAGTGACAGTGCTCGGTAACGTCGACGATGACAGACTTTTTCCATCCGAACAGGAAATATCCGAGTCCGGCACCCAGGACAACCGCCAGACACAGCCACGTATTGTACGTCATGAAGATCAACATCAGCAAGAAGCTTGTCGTGACCTGCAGGATGTGCAGTAGCGTTTGATACAGATGCATCAACGAGAGCATTGTCGGTCTGAAAACAAAAATGAAGAGCTAGGTTTAATAAAACTGAGGATGAATATGCGCACGGTCGATTTTCCCCGAAAATCCCTTGGCACACTAGTTGGGTATCATGCAAAACTAATCGTGCAGTGAAGGTAATTAAAACACACACCAATATGCTATCTCTACCCAAGTAGTTGCGACGTAGCGTAGCAGGTATTTTTTGGCAGTCAAATTTTTGCAGAAGTAAAGCAAAAGTGCAAACAAAACTAGTCTAACTAAACTAAAACAACAACAAACACGATATTGCAGGACGGCCGTAGTGTTGTTTGTTTGCTTCCTTCCTAAAATCCTAAAATCAGAACGATTTTCTGGGAACTCCATACGCAAACAAGTCGCTTTTCATGTGTTCGGTTGTGTTGAACTTGAATGCCAACTCGCCTTTCTGTACCTCAAACAGATTCAGTACAGAGAGCGAGCAAGCATTCTTTCTTCTAATTGACACAAATCAACATCGCAGGAAAACATCGCTCGTACAGATACGGATTCGAAGAACTTGTTACTAAGTGTGGGAGAGACTAAACTAATCGTAGCGCAACGGCGGTGCAACTCGGGCGGTGATATGGTGTACCGGTAGATGCAGTTAATTGAGGTGGTGTTTCATGTACGACGGTAATATGAAGTTGATGGAGCACACGTGTCGTCAGCATTGGTATTATCACACGGAATTAAGCTCTAATTTTACGACGCTGTATTACTAGTACTAAGATGGTAATAATGCTGGTTTGTCAAACGCCTTAATTTACGTTCGTGGAAAACAAGATTGATTGCAAATCACACGATGAAATGGTAGGTTGTTTGTGTTGCTATCATGACCAGACCAGACCAGATGCATTTTTTAAACACGTTTAGAGCAATTCCAATGTAGTTTCGCTCACTTAAAATACCCAGCCGAACCAAATTAATACTCGAAGCTTTGGTATATAGCAAACAAAATGCATGCACTTCCATAAAATGTATATAAACAAAAATGACAATGTATGTTTGGAGTATATTTTTTGTTAAATTATCGATTAAAGATTAATAAATCGCATAAATAAATGAATACATTCGCTTGTGTAGCAAATACTGAAGGAAAAACGATAAAGCAAAAGCATTACAAAACTCGACTGCACATGGAAATAAACATGTAAAAGAAGAAGTTGGGGCTACTAAAATCGAAAACTGTGCCCGTTTATCAGAAACAAACTACTTTCCAGTATCGGGAATCGAATTACCTTAATGTTATACTGCAAAAATTGGCATGAGAAAGCAAAATGTAGATATGAAGATGCAAACAAAATAAGTAGAAAGAAAGAGTTGTGGAATAAAAGTGATTCTAATAAGATTAGCTTTTTTCTCCCCACCCGGGCGGGAATGGTGAGCTGCAGGAATAAATAAATCAAACGAAAATATTCATACCTGCACTGACTGCTCCTTCCGATAAGACAACAACACAAAAAGGCACAAAAAGGCAAACAGTGAGTGAGCGGCGAGATACGAGCGAGTGAGCCCAAGGCAGGAACCGGCCAGCAGAGTGAATAAAGCGCGATGAATGAAACGAAAGAAAAAGGGTTGCAAAAAAAAAAACAAACATATATGCATAGGATAAATGCGATGGAGCAATGGAGGATGCATTATAAGCATATAGAGGGAAGAATGCAAGAGCAAAGAGCGTGTAAAGGATGTTGTTTATGCCTTATTTTTGCCGCATCGTAAGCTGTACTGTGCTGTAAGCCTCTTTACGTTGACACTGAGAGGAAGGCTTACTGTACCGAGAGATAACAGGAAAAATAAGGCTGTACACAACCGTTGTACCACGTTTTGTTTAATGCAAGGAAAGTTTTCGAAGAAACGGATTAAAATAGCAAATGGAGTATACGTTGAGTGCAACTAAGTGTGAAAACGGTTATTTCTTGGCAGATTAGTGGTGATTTTTCGTGCTACTAAGTCCATGCTATGGTAACAAAAAATAAACTAACTTTTAATTTACTTCTAATACCCTCTAAAATTGCAATAACTCTTATGAACGCCATTCTTACAGACAAATCATATTTACAATGTAAACGAAACTTACGGCTGCTTGTGGATCACTTCACCAACCATGCTGTTTGTCGTTTGAAGCAAGAGGGTCGATTATTGATTCGATTTCGATATGGTACGTTTTCGGTCATAATAACCCGAAATCGGCACCGATGCACCGAAGGATGGACAAAACAACAATTGCATTCCCGTAGCGGCGGCAGCGGCGGCGATGGGAGGTCGCAAAATGGTTATATGGTTTCGGGACGATGCACACAATCATTGATGGTATATGGTGATGACATTGATATGTGTTTGTTGTCGATTTGTTTGTACAGCCCGGGACGCACGGGGTTGATGATGATGATGATGATGAGCGCAACAGGAGATTTACCGACGAAATATCATTCGATGCAGCATCCCAGCACGGATCGATATCAGCGCGTTGACAGTGGAAAAGATGCGAGCAAGATGTAGAGAAAAAGGTACGTTAAAAGAAGAATGAGAAAATTGTGTGAAAATATGTCATTCTGTTTTCATCAACCCACTCCAACCAAGACAAAACAGACGACGACGCGGTGATGGTGGCGAAGGACTTTCGTGTTTTGGAAGGAATGTCTCCACCAAAGATAATTGAATTGTCGATAAGCGATCTTGGGGCTCTTGCCGAACTTACTGCACGATTCGGGCTCCCTCCTCGTTTAGTCCACCTCCACCGCTGGCGCCGTTGGAGCCATCGCCTGAACCGGCTCCACCCCGTTCAGCGGTCGATGTACCGGCCACCGCCACACCATTGCCGTTGCTTTTCTCTGTCACCGTGACGGGGCGATACTGTAGCGCGTTGTACGTCCGCCAGAACAGATGCTCCCGGTAGTATTTCAATCCCTCGTACAGTGCGGCCATTACAAAGATGAGCAACATCGACCAGAGCAACCCGCTGAGGCTATCGATTTTCCACTGCTCGAACAGGATCGTTTCATCGTATCCACCGTGAAACTGTGTGGGGAGGAAAAACCAACGGAAAAAAGAGACAGAATATTAGTACATTAAGGATGCTGAGTATGACTTTCGTCTAAGCAGTTTATATACTTACCGACATTGACATCATGTGGTGTACCATACCGGCCGGACTCGTGGCCGCACCCATACCACCCTGATGGTGATCGTGCGCCTTATGATCCATCATCGTGTGATCGTGCGCGCTGTGATCGACCGTCCCATGACCGGCGTGAGCCCCTCCACTCGACATATTTGCGTGCTGGCTGTAGTCGTGGTGCTCCGAATGGTCCATGTAGGTTTTGCCCTCGATGTTGCACTATTATGTTGCAGCTCGGCGGCTTACCGATGCAAGAGTTATGGCCGTTTCCTTCCTACTACTCGGGCAGGAATAATCGTGTTCCAGGGAGGGGAAGGACTAAAAGTTCTGGGAAGAAAAACAAGGAAAGGCACATGAAAAATGCATTTATGGAAGACATATTTCTTCACACGTGCTGTTTGGCACGTGCTGCTAGCTAGCTAAGCAAGACAAACATTGTGCTGTAGGTTCACCGATTCTTGGTACTACGCCTGATTGTAGTTTATTTGAACAAGCAAGCAGAGTATGAGTTGACAATTCTTTTAGCACCGAGCGAGTGACATTGCAAAAACTATGGTACAGGTAGTAAGAGCCTCTCACCGTACCACACAAACGGTTGAAGTTTGCCATCATTGAAAGCAAAAACCTGAAGCCAAACATTAATTGATTCCACTTCATCTGCCATTCCGAAAGGACCACCGTTTCTCCGAATGCATCCGACAACAGCCAGACGAACCCACTCACACGTACTATGCACCGGATGAGTTTGCAAGTCCCCTAGGGATTCGTCGATCCATCCCCTTCGCCTCATCCCTTTTTTAAGCCATTCCAATGGCGTAGAAGCAAAAGAATGTCACTAAGAATTTATCACATTAAGTGTGAGCACTTGCCCTGGCTGCTCTTTTTCCCACCATCCTCTCCTCTTATCGCAACATTCGTGAACAGGATACCATTATTCAGCGTGTGGACGACTTTTTCGCAATGAGGGTAGTAGGTAGTAGTTTGTCCAACCAACGAGTAGGAAAAATGCTTTTAAAACGGAAGGAAGAAACATGAAATGTCTCAAGCACCAGAAGAAGGATAGCGCTTTATTAATAGTGCCGGAGTTTCGAAAAGCAACGATGAGGCTTATGTGCATGAGCAGCGCTTTTTTGTGTTTTTGTTCAAACTTTTGTACGATGCAATTACGCGCGTCGAGGAAAAAATGATCTGTTTGTCGAGCCGTTTTAATTTCATCTCCTAAGTGCGCACAGGCACAGACTAGTGTTCGGCATTATCACACCCCATATCATAGAAAGGCGCAATTTGGTTTGGAATTTAGACGCATTCCAATGGTGGGCGTTTTGGGATGGTTGGGTTACCCCTATTAAACGTTGAATACAGGGGTCGGCAAAATGTGCCATGACATTTAAAACGGTTCTATTCTATTGCAGTAAAAAGTCGAGATAAAACTTTTGATCCAATATTTTTCCTTTTTTTCATGGTGAAATTCTTTATAGGAACCTTGCGTAGCAAACGGACCACCGTTCGAGTAGTGACGAATTTTTAACCGAAAAGAACCTGAAATTCTGTACCTTCACCAACAAGGCTTCAATTGTTGGAGTAATGGTATAAACGTACAGGGTGTTCAAAAAGTTCGAATGCAACTTATAACGTTATTCACGAGAGATGAGCAACCTGATAAAATCACTCTTGGTGAAGCCGAATTTCATGTCCACCATCCGTCAGTACCGGGAGGAGGGCTCGACCAACGATCGTACAAATTCCGGACAACCGCGTTCGGCGAGGACGCCATCAACCATAAAGTTGGTGAGGGAGCGGGTTCATCGACAAAGACCGCTACTGTTCAAAATGTATCGATCGGGACAACATCATCTAAAAGGATCTGAGATACAAGCCATATAATAAACACAAGGTTCACAAGGTAACGAAGACTGTGATTAAGAACAAGCTGGACAGAGCTAAAGTCTTTGTTCTTCAACAAACCGCGATCAAGCTATGAGAAACGAACATGGCCAGCATCCCCTCGTCTCAGATTAACATTCTGCGGGGTCAGAGTACTGTGTCAGAGATGGTTTTGGGGGCAAACCATCCCGGCGTGGGAAGCTCCCTCTAGTGTTTATCGATAAAAACAGCAAAATAGACGACACGGACTGTAGGACTGGAGCAGGACTTCAGAAACTCTACGAAAACGATCATAAAGTATTTCAATAAGACGAAGGCGTACCCAAATGGTGGACATCGTCCAAGCGTGGTGATGGACAGATTTTCCGATTTTCTCGAGAAGACTTGATGGCCTCCCAGCTCCCCGTATCTTTATCTTCTGGATTTTTTTAATGATCGTACATGTTTGGCCAAGCACAGTGAACATCATGTGAGCAGTATGGACGAATTAGAAATAACTGCAGAATAAAATTTGAGACGAGATGCGTTCCCAATGGTTTTGAGTATCGTTTTAAGCTCGTTGCGCCACATTGGTGATATGTCATGAGAATGGCACCGGACGGCCCGCCCCGTAAAGTCCTTTTAGGCCGTCCACATGGACAGAGGAGGCGGCGTGGTAGGACCAAACTGAGATGGAGCATGGATGGATATTGGATTGGCAGACGACGGCCCTATACCGTGAGCGGTATCGAGGTATGTTGCAGCATACCGAAGACAGCGAATCAGTTGTAGCGCCTGATAAGTAAGTAAGTAAGTATGCGCCACAAAGGAGGAGTACTCCCAAGCATTATATCCTAAGCGTGTCTAACAAACCCTACTTTAAGCAACAAAAAATTTTATTTTTAAATTCACATTTAAAGTGTATTCGAACTTATTGAACACCCTGTATTCGAGAGACGTCTGTGAGACACGTCTCGGAGACAACACTTTTGGTCCAATTTTAAACCACAATCAAAATAAATTACCAAGCATTGCCAAGCCCTGACTTTCGGCCATCCTTTATCCGGTACTTCACGGAGAACATGACATCGTTTAGCGTTTGAAGTGGAACGGAGTAATAAAAATTGCGTAGCATAGAGGCTCTGCGAATGCAGTAGAATGGATCGGAACGGAATTATTGATCGATGTCGACGTTAAACTAGGTTTTGTTTTTTTTTTCCGTAAATGCAGCATATCCAGATCCAGATCAGTTTATCCGTGTCAGCGAAGATAATATTTTATTTTTTCTTTTTTCTGTACAATCACGCGTATATTAAGCCTACAATTTTCAACGTGGAACCAAGTGAAAATAATCTATTCAATTCCCAGCAGAAGCGTTGCCAAAAGCATCCGATCAGAATCAACCGCCCATTGCAAAAACTATCCGTCCAAGTGTGTGTGTGTTAAATAAACACGACATGAGAACTCTATCCAACCGGTGTGATTTTAATTACATGTTCAACCATTTTCCGAATCAATATGTTATGCTAAGTGCAGTGAGTGAAGCATTACAAAAACGCACCAGCGAATGCACAACAAATACTGCGAAATGTTTGTGAAATGTTTATGCAACGAAAACTTCAACGAGTTTGTGGAAAATTATATTTGGAGCAAGAGTATAAATGGTAACCCAGTAAATGCTAATTTATGCTAATAATAAACTGCCAATTTTCAATAGAATTTTAACAGTTAAGTTATAGATAACGACACACCATAAGACTAAATTGATTAATGCAGATAAATAAGTGTTTTTACGAATTTTCCATTTATCGCTTGGAATGACCAGGGAGCGAAAGCATGAAACGTTTCTCACCATTGATTTGGCTTACTCCACATTTCCATCTTTCTGATGCAAGTGCAGTATACTAAATTAAATATACTACACTAAAGTATAATAAATCAATTAATATTCAAGTACTGGGAAGTGTGCTTCATTAAACGTTTAAATAACAATATAACGAAATATCTAGCCCGCAGCAGCAGGTATTTAACGAGCAGTTTAATATTTAATCACTGTGCGCCTGAGGTTTGATAGTTGTACGGTAGCACACAGGAAATACGCTTAATTGAAAGAGGAATTGAAACCTTTGGGAAATTAATAATCAAATACAGATCATTCAGAATTTACACCCTTTGGCAGCTACTATTGACACTCGTTCAATAAAAAAAGACGTATGAAAGTATTAAGCCAGGAAATCCGCCATTTAATTAAAAAATACTTCACCGCGATATGCTTGATAAATATGATAAAAATAAACGGTTTCGAATAAAAAATTGCTCTGTTTCATTTATTTAACAACAAAGAAATTAACAACTTCACAATTCATTATCAAATCCCATTTTTTATCGAAACCACAGGCACCGCCGCTTCAATACATTTGGTTGCTTGTGGCACTGCAAACTGGCAAACTGCAACATTCGGAACAACAAATTTCCTCCTGACCGCAACCATGAGATAAGGTACCTACCAAAGAAAAGGAAACTTGTTCTATGCTTCGTCGTGCGCGAAGATAACACACAGCAAACCGCCACTTGCAGAGAGAATATATTTTAATTCATTAAAATAACCCTCGGGAGCAGATGAAGCTATTCCATTCCGCACGTGGGGGAGACACGTTCTAGAGATTGAAGAGTGAACTGATTTAGCTACAGTAAGGTAACGTACCTCAAGCCGACATCATATCGCTTGCGCTAGCAGTATGATACAGTAGCTTCAGGGTCAAGTGCAGCATCAAAATTTGCATATTTCATGAGCTAGTACAGTACGTGAGTATTATAAAGAACTTTTTTTTGTTTTGTAATCTTAATTTAACAATAGCGAAGTAGAGACGAGATTTAATCAGTGTGTGCTATACGCTACCTCCTATACGAACTAAAATAGTGTTATGTTGTGCAGTGTTAATTTCTCTTCCACAATCAGTTTGAACACAATGTCATTAGGTGTCTTTAGTTTACGTGACAGTAATTTTATTACGGTTGCACACTTGTTTTCTCATTTATGCACCATGAACACTAACGAACTATGTTTGGCAAAGTAGAGCAAAATAATAAGTAAAAACAAAAGAACCCATCACTGAGGCCGCTGCTTAGTTGAATGCACTACAACGCCGCCGAACGTGGACGGAATTGTTGTTTCGATTCCTCTCAATTAGAGACAATTGTCTATCAACTGGCAACGGTGTGACGAGCTGAAAATCACTGCATCAAGTGCAGGCGGCTCTGGTGGGGAGAGTCAACGCGAGAACCTGACGACGCGTGATCTAACCGGGTGTGTCATCCCTTACCAGACTCGGCCCGCGCTCGGCCACCATTCGTGATTTGAGCTCCCATTCTGCGTGATGGATGGATGTGATTCATTGCTGTGTTTGTGCATGTTCTGGTCACACAATCCGATAGAATCTTGCCACATCCGGCGTGGAAGGGCTAGTCTCACCATTTCGCAGATTCACACTCCCATCCTCATCGGTCGATGGAGACCACAATTAAGTTTGTTGGCGTTTGAGTTGCTCCCTTAGATACCTATGTGTTCAACGCTGGCTGCTAAACTTTATTAACCCCATCGTCACCAGTTTGTCGTGCGCGGCAGGTTGATGGTGGTTGAACTGTGCAGCAATCTCAAACCCAACCCAACCAGACGCGACCCACACGTCACGTACGGAAATTGGACGGTATTAATGCAAACTCGATTTACCATGATTTTGATGTTTTTTTCTGTCCTACCTTCCTTCGGCAAACCTTATCAACAACGCAACCACGTTGTGTTTCGAATAAGGTCACTCACTATTCGCCGACATGTACCTCACACGCGCCCCCAAATCGAGATCATTGTCCGCCAATCTTGGTACACTCTGTGCGGGTGGACACGTTGAAGTTGATTGTGTTTGCAGTATCATGTGTTTGTCGGGTATGTTGATGTTGGCCCCCCTTACGGGAAGTGAGTGGCATAAACAAATAAACACACACACACAATAACTGAACCCGAGAGTGAGGCGGGAAAAATAATCACTCTTGCACACTCTTTTTCCAGCTCGATTCCGGGCTTTCATCGCGAACAGCAGTGAGATCCGGATGGGGGTTATGATAATAATTCAATTATCGTACCAGTGCAGGCAGAATGGCGAGATGCGAATGAAAAATCGTTCATCCTACTGATGCTGCACGAGTGTGGTGCAGTATTTAAAATGCACAACATAAACCATGCTACGCCCTGCACATACTTTAATAATGAAACATTGTTTTTTAACCAACTGCAAAGCCAGTATGCGAACATGGTATCTAGCTGGAAAATATTAATTTGCGAGTGTGCTTGAGAAGTTTAAGCATTATTTTATGTAGTTTTGATTTTGTATAAGGTATATTAATACATGGAGCGGTCTGCTGGTAGTGGCGAAAGGACCACACGGCACGACCGGATGTCATCCGAATCGTCTCCCTGAACACAAGATATGGCGGGCTAAACCTCTTGAGATTATAGAGGTAAAGAAGACAATATATTTACAATGGTTGCAACAGGCTTTACAATTAACTAAATGCTTAAACTATCAATGGTCGGTCGAGGTGGTAGATGCGACAGCGGCGCCGGTTTTCACACAGCAGGACCGGGGGGCTCAAGTCTTATATGGGCCGTTCTCCCATAGTGAGGGCTGAATATCCAACTATGCGGTAACAATAAGTCTAGTAAGCCAAAAAATGGCAGGCATGACCTGAGAGGTCGTTAGGCCAAGAAAGAAGAAGCTTAAACTAACCCTATCCGAAGCTATGGAGACAACTTTAGCTAGGGATAGGAGTCTAGGGAACGAAATTATCTTAAGGAGTGGATAAAGTAAAAGAGTTGAGATTTAGCTATCCCTCCAAGCGCGCGGGATCGGTCAATATTGTTTTAATGACGTGATTAAACTGCCCAAGCCTAATGATACTTGTTCTCTGCCAAAAATAGCGATTCATTATAAAGCTCCAGATGCGCCCACCGTCAATTTTGCATCATAAAGCATTGCACAAGCATCAGTAAAAAGAAGCTCTACATTATCTAAAACTACTGAACTCGGTTATTAGTACAACTACTTTGGAAGACCATTATACCTGCCGAAAGTTTGTCTTATTTGTTGGCAGGATTGCTGATGAAAATGCCCTTATTCTAACTTATGCTCCTCGTTAAATAAATCGTAAAATTTTGCATCTCCTGCTTGATGCTTCGAAAAGCGTCCGCTACCTAGAAGCACGTCAAGTTCTTAGTAGTGATGAGCGGGTCGACCCGAACCTATCGGGTCGGAGCCATCCGTAAGCGACCCGGAGCGGTTCGGGGCGACCCGTGGGTGCAACAAACCATACGCGAGTTCGACCCGTGGGTGCAATAGGTTCGGGTCGACCCGTGGGTGCAATGGGTTCGGGTCGACCCGTGGGTGCAACAAACCATACGCGAGTTCGACCCGTGGGTGCAATAGGTTCGGGTCGACCCGTGGGTGCAATGGGTTCGGGTCGACCCGTGGGTGCAACAAACCATACGCGAGTTCGACCCGTGGGTGCAATAGGTTCGGATCGACCCGTGGGTGCAATGGGTTCGGGTCGACCCGTGGGTGGAATGGGTTCGGATCGACCCGTGGGTGCAATAGGTTCGGGTCGAACTCGCGTATGGTTTGCTGCACCCATGGGTCGACCCGAACCCAATGCACCCACGGGTCGAACTCGATTCCTATAGGGTCGAACTCGAGTCCGGGTCGATCCGTGAAAATAATCTTTTGGCCCATCACTAGTTCTTAGGATATTTTATGGGAAATTGTTCTCACAACTACCTAGCGCGGGATGTTCTACTCTAGCGCCCGTTTGAAAAGAGGAAGGTAGAAGAGCTCAAATTCCTAGCACAGACTCTTGTTTGCAGCCAAACAGCTTTGAGAATTCCACCATCCACCATCACCACATCTGGCTTCGATAGCTACCGTTTATCATCTATTAAATCCATTAAGCAAAACAGCGATTATTGAATAACGTACAATAACACCGTTCGTCGAAAAGTCAAAAAGAAAATGATAGGAGTCTAGGGAACGAAATTATCTTAAGGAGTGGATAAAGTAAAAGAGTTGAGATTTAGCTATCCCTCCAAGCGCGCGGGATCGGTCAATATTGTTTTAATGACGTGATTAAACTGCCCAAGCCTAATGATACTTGTTCTCTGCCAAAAATAGCGATTCATTATAAAGCTCCAGATGCGCCCACCGTCAATTTTGCATCATAAAGCATTGCACAAGCATCAGTAAAAAGAAGCTCTACATTATCTAAAACTACTGAACTCGGTTATTAGTACAACTACTTTGGAAGACCATTATACCTGCCGAAAGTTTGTCTTATTTGTTGGCAGGATTGCTGATGAAAATGCCCTTATTCTAACTTATGCTCCTCGTTAAATAAATCGTAAAATTTTGCATCTCCTGCTTGATGCTTCGAAAAGCGTCCGCTACCTAGAAGCACGTCAAGTTCTTAGTAGTGATGAGCGGGTCGACCCGAACCTATCGGGTCGGAGCCATCCGTAAGCGACCCGGAGCGGTTCGGGTCGACCCGTGGGTGCAACAAACCATACGCGAGTTCGACCCGTGGGTGCAATAGGTTCGGATCGACCCGTGGGTGCAATGGGTTCGGGTCGACCCGTGGGTGGAATGGGTTCGGATCGACCCGTGGGTGCAATAGGTTCGGGTCGAACTCGCGTATGGTTTGCTGCACCCATGGGTCGACCCGAACCCAATGCACCCACGGGTCGAACTCGATTCCTATAGGGTCGAACTCGAGTCCGGGTCGATCCGTGAAAATAATCTTTTGGCCCATCACTAGTTCTTAGGATATTTTATGGGAAATTGTTCTCACAACTACCTAGCGCGGGATGTTCTACTCTAGCGCCCGTTTGAAAAGAGGAAGGTAGAAGAGCTCAAATTCCTAGCACAGACTCTTGTTTGCAGCCAAACAGCTTTGAGAATTCCACCATCCACCATCACCACATCTGGCTTCGATAGCTACCGTTTATCATCTATTAAATCCATTAAGCAAAACAGCGATTATTGAATAACGTACAATAACACCGTTCGTCGAAAAGTCAAAAAGAAAATTAACTTATCTGGGAGTGGAAAAATCTAAACGAAGAATTCTTAACACAATCATCCAAACACCACGCCCGCCGTCCATGTTGAGCACAAACAAAACATTGGCTCAAACCCAATCTCAAACAACATTCCACTCTAGTGCGCTAGTAAGCAGCTGACACCAGAGCCTAGGAAACGGTACGTCTCGAAAATCGACCAAACTGGACGACCTTGGCAAGCGGTTGTTGTTCAAGGGGAGAATAAGCGCACATAGATGCTGCTTTCTGCTGGCTGGTAGCGATGGTTTGGGCCGCTCCCATTTCATCAATTTCTAGCGCTAGCGGCTAATGGCTTCTTCGGCAACACAAAATGGAGTCAACCATCGTAAAGCTCTTGTAGAAGCGTACATTTTGTTTTTTTTTGAAAGGTTGTCTCCCCCCCCCACCACCAAGCAAACTTGTTTGAGTTCCACAGCTGGCTGCCTGCCTGTTGGAATTAAAATGTTGCTTTTTCGCACTTTCGCAATTTGCATTTAGATTGATTTAGGTGAGTTATTTTTTCTTTTTTTCTGTCTCTTCAATAAGAAAAATGCTTTTTTTGTAGTTGCAAATAGACACTCCATTGTCATCAACAACGAACTTTAACATTTTCTAGCAAACTTTAAGCTCTACTTTAATGGCGCCTGCAACAAGGGCTAGAGCTTTAATGTCCTTAAATCAACACGTTTAAGTGATGCGAATGACTGCATATCGTGTGGTGAATTCTTTCAATTCCAAAATCACTTTTATCTAAATGAATCTACAAACAAACTCTGTCTTTTTAATCTAGATTACAATTGCTGTACATATTCTCGTTATTTCTGGGTATTTTATTGGATTCCATTAGCTCCAACCCGCTTTTACATAGCTGGAAAGGAGATTTGAACGAACTCTGAAGCCCAGCATATTCTCTGAAGGGCTTTTTTCGGCTCGGAAATTCATCCAGAATCTGGTGCGTCAACAAGTTTTGCTTAATATCTTTTCATCCTAATATTTCAAATTGCTTCCAAAGAAAACATCGATGAAAATTCAACAAAAGTCTGCGGGTAAATTTTAATGTTATTTGTTGGTAAAAATACGATATATATTTAGCTCGAAACGAATACCCTTTTCATGGTACAAATTCAACGAAACTACCGGGAAAAGTTAGAGAAAACAATTAATAAAATTCCTATCTTCAGTTTATAAACGTTAATTACTTAGGTTTTGATTCGTAGTATTTCGATGACATATTAAAATTATCAGAAAATTGTACACATCCACCGCATTCCATCCAGTTTGATGAACATTACTTTTAATTTAAATAATACTATAGGCGAAAAAATACATTCGCCGTGTTTCGCTAACATAAAACATATGTAGTTCCTCAAGTTTTAACAAATTGTGCCAACGGGAGCAAAACAAAAACACGTGTTTAAGCTTCATTAGAGCGTCG